>PVJI01001774.1:0-166929 GCA_004026765.1 Micronycteris hirsuta | reverse complement strand
TAATTTCTCAGACCATGGCTGCTCCACTTTTTCTTTTACCATAAAATTGTGTAGGGGAATACCAAAAAATGCCCCAGTGCATCACCTGTGTTTCTACCCTCTTCTTCTTTGCCCCTGTTGTGTGATAGCAGCCCTACCTCCTCCTGACGATAAGGACCAGTTAACCTGCAGAGGTCACTATGGCTCTCCTTGCCTGTCCATCTCTTGGCAAAAGAAATCTGATGTGGCTGGGTAGGAACATGGTATTGGATGGGTACTAGATTCACTGGGATGATCAATTCATAAGTTATATAAATGTCTAATCACGGGGTTATAGACCTGAAACTAATGTAATGTTGTATATCAACTGTAATTTTAAAAATTAAAAAAAGAAAAAAAAATTAATGAAACTCATGGTATATCCCCTCTAAGAACTAGCATTTCTTGATGTACAGAGCCTTGAGTTACAGATGTGGGAAGCATGAACTTTCTAAGTAGGTTAATGAGAAAGATGAGAAGTAAGACCACTTCTATTTCCACCCCTTGATTTCCAGACTTATGTAGTCCACCTGTTCAGGATATAGCACCCTATAATGGTCAGATATTTAATTATATATTGCATCCCATGGGGCGGTACCAGCATCACCAGCAATGAGCAATGCTGTCTATTTGGTGGTTTGGTGACTTTTTCATAGTGGATGCTTTCTGGTGAAAATTAGTGTGTAATGCCAAGATCACCACATTTGATTCACATGCTTCTTCTATAGGCCTCCTTCTTCTGAATATTATTTTCTTCCTCTTTTCCAGCCACTTACCCAATGAGCTGAACCATTTGATACTGTCCACAAGCCCATGTATATTCTTGCCTGTGCTATTAATACTTCTCTTTCTGCATAAAGTGCTTAGCTAGGTGCAGCGACCCAAACTATACTTACTGGGAGAATTTCCTCTTAGCACACTCTGTTGGAGTCCTCCCTCAGTGGAGCTCTAGTGCACTTGTGCCCACATTTCAAGCCAGCCCAACTGTGAAACACTTTTAGTCGTTTCTCTCTTCCAACACCTGGTCACAAGAGACACTCCCTCATGTGCCCATAGCTATGAACTAAGAACAAAGTGACATTACAACTGGGATGGAAAACAAGAGGCCCTGGGCATCCTGTTCAAGACTCCCTACACCCCACGCTTCTACTCACACCCCGTCCCAGGTGAACCACTTCCATCATACAATGGTCTGTGACTGGCCTGCCCAACCTTGTGACTCTGGCCCTGCCAGAGCTCCGTTCATGGTGGGCGTCTCTGGCCCCCGAACATTTGATGATGTTCCCTGTGTCTACCAGGACTCGCTAGCACACTAGCAGTGATTTATTTGAATAGTGTATCACTCTGTGCTGCAGAGGGCATGACCTGGCTCCAGATGACTGTGTGTCTGTGTTGTGCTTGTATTTTGGAGTTTTACCCCCACGGATACCTATAATATCAGAGAAGAGCCAGATTGTAGAGCTCAAGTGGCTGGGCTGTTTAAATTGCAGCCTGCAGTGTCACTTATTCCTTACAAGGTGGCAGCCTTCTGTATCACTGAGTAAATGTGTGGGACAACAATCCTAAATGTGGAATATGCTGTCTCCAGAATCTGAAGAAGCCTACCAGATACCATATTTAATCCCCAGTGGAAACAGTATAAGACACAATCACTAGTGTCTAGTTGGAAAGGGGCATCCTAGCGTGCACTGTACCCCCCAAAATGTCACCAGTGAATCAGTCCCCTGACACTTTGCAGAATTTATCTCCAGTCTTTCAGAAAGTACACACTTACCAAGGCCTTCAATGCACTTACCACTTTTTGCTCATTTGGTCTGATTAACATAAAGTCATCAATATAATGGTCCAATGAGGTGTTATGTGGCACATATAGATTGTCTAGGTCCCTTCTGATTATATTTTGATTGAGAACACAAGATATGGAACAAGATAGTAAATAAATATATTTGTTCACCTTATGAAAATTCAATTTGCTTCTGGTCCTCATTCTTGATGGAGATGGGAAAAAGTACATACTCCAATTCAGTGGTAATGTACCATGTGCTTGAGGCCATATTAATCCTTCTAGCAAAGACAGCACATTTGGGATAACAGCTTCAACTGGTGTTACTACTTGGTTAAGTCTGAGGAAGTCTGTTGTCACTTCTAGGCTCCATCTGTGTTTCCATAGAAACTAGGCTGGTGAATTAAATGGAGGATTTTATAGCGACCATCATCCCTGCATCCTTGATATCTTTAATAGTGGCACTAATATCTGCCATTTTCTCCAGGATTCAGTATTGTTTTTAATCAACTATATTGACTTAAGTTTTCAGAGAGCAGTTTTAGAAGCTTCTGCTTGGCTTTCTGTGTAATAGCTTTTATTCCAAATGGGTGAAGGAATCAATGTGAGAATGTTTCCAACTACCATGTACATGTCTTATTGTACCTCATACACTCTAACAGAATCCATGGATATGATAATAACTAAAATCTGTACCCAATAGTCCTCAAAATGCCTGAATGATTCTCTTTTCACAGTGTACAATGGCATAGGCAATTTAAGTAGTGGCAAGAAATGGGGTATTAGTTACTGTTGTACATTTACTTGCTGTAGTATTGCAGCATCTTTCTTCCTGTGATCTTCTTCTTAAATTGATAATTACAGATCTGAAATCAGGCTCTTATAGACATTGAGCAAGAGATATGATGTACTTGTGGCAGCTGATGTTGACCTCCTGATTATCAATTCTATTTTAAAAATGCATAGAAAAAGAATACCCTTGATGGCTGCCCATTCACCTAGAAATAACATGTTCCATTAATCTTCTTTGTGGCTCTGAGTGAGTCAACATCTCACCACATCCTGGTTACCACTCTAGCCTTGCTTGCATCGCATCTTATCTTGCTTCTGAAGTACCTATTATTTTGGGATCCTGCCATCACCATTGTGGTCAGAGTATAGTTCTTTCCCCCAATTAGCAGGCTCAGCACTTATCCACTGGATTTTCTATTGTAATTTGACCCTATTCATTGGTCTGGTGGCCAGGAGAAAAGGTCGGCTTACATTTAGAGGGTAAGTATAGTGTTTAGCAGAGACTTCAGCATGATCTTTAAGGAGCAGTGGACCAGTTCTATAGTCCCAGAGAGTTCAGAAAATCTATGGATTCAGGTATCTTAAAACAGAAATTTAGATCCTTAACCCATTTCTTACCTTTGCATAACAAATTTACTAGCATCAATAATTCAACTTCCTCTGGAAATGCCTTACTTTTAAAAGTAAGCCCTGGACTGACTCTTAGCTTCTTCAGGCTTCCAACCACACATGAGAGAATTCTGTATGCTATCCAGGGAAACTCTCTAACTTTCACACTTAGCTTATTAATGGTGACTACTCTCTGCCTTCCATTGGCTAACCCTAATGTATAGATTTCCCTGAGCAACAGCAAATCAATGTCATGACACTTACAATTATGACTTTCCTCAAATATCTCAAATACCTGAGATATTGCTCCTACTACTACTGCAGTCCCTTCCAACAATATCCTAACCCAAGTCCAATTCACCACAATGAAAGTTTTAACAATTGTCCTGCTGTAGCATAGCAAGAGCTATCCATGCTCCAATACTCACAGCTAATTGGTCTGTCCAACTCCAAAATTTCATTTTATTGTTCACTTTCTAACATCGCCACAGTACCAACTGATTCAAGTTGAGCTCCCAGGTAAACATAAGTAGAGATTCTGAGATTGTGTGCATAGGTTTATTGGTGTGCCTCTGAGAACAACTGTGAGTGAGGAAAAAGGAAAGCAGCTTTGGGCAGAATGAGGAAGTCGAAATGTGATATAATAGCAGGGGTGCCTTCAGCTGATCCTCTTGGAAGCTCTGAAACTGAGGTGAGGTTACTTCATTCCAGGCAAGGAGGCCAGATCTTTGTAATGCCACATTACCTAGTCCCTGGTTGTGGGCTCCCCTGGGAAGAGGTGTAAACTTGGGAGAGACAGATTTGTTTCAGCCAAAAGCAATCACAGCCAAGGGACATGACTATGAGCTCTTACTAGCCAGTACTCGCAGGAAATGAGTATTGTGATGAGCAAGGGGGCATCACCTAAAAGAGTCACTTGCACATATCTGTGTCTTTCCGCAATGTCAGGTTTATTAGCAGAGACATCCCCAATAAGCCAACAGAGGAAACACAGCTTTCACACAAAGAGGGGGATCAAGAATCGAGCAGAGTGATAATTTGGCAAAAAGTTCTGGTCACCAAGGGTGTCCACAGGTGGAGAGGTGGAGGTTGCTCCCAAGATGAGTGGCTGCAGTGGCTGCACGCGTCCTGCGGAGCAGAAGTTTGCCAGGGCTCAGAGCATGACCCCCGGGACAGCCAGGCTCCAGCATTGGGTGGTCAGAGTTCTGAGACTTTTTCTCTTTTTCTGTGTTGTTAGTTCACCGCCCCCAAGTCAAGTCTCCTTCCATCACAGAATTCTGAATTCTTCTAGCCCACAAAGGGCAGAAGTCCCACTCATATCAGTGCCCAGATGAAGCTCTTATCCAAGTGCCCAGACTTGTGGTTTTGGGCATTATGGGCCCCTCCTAAGTCTATGTCAAGGCTAACATTGACTCTATATTGGATTGTCAAAGATGTCCACAAACCCCATCTTTCCTTGCTCTATACAAGTATCTTGATTGTAAAGGGAGATTTTGGTGGTACATCACAGTATCCATTACGCCATCTCTGAAACCCTACATCAAATTCCATCCTTGTTCTTTCAAGATGGAAATATTCTCATTCTTCCTCTGAACTCACATTGAACTTTGCTATACATTTCTTATGACACTTTCTACCTTCTACTGTATTTATAGATAAATCTAATCTTATCACTTATATTTAAAATTCTTTGGGTGCAGAATTTGGGTCTGATTTATCTTTGAGTTCCCTGCTAAGTCTATTTCTGTACTTTCTCATGGTGTAATCAATGTTTTTTTTTTATCTTGCAAACTTTTATTCATCTTAAAATCTCAGTGTACACATCATTTCTTCAAGAAATCTGCCCTAACATTCCCAATTCAGGGAAGTTTTCAGTATGCATAACATCTTGAACATATTTATCATTGCATTAATAATGATTGTACTTAATTTGTCACAGAAGTACTTGCTAGTGGGAAAAATTCATTAGAGAAGATTATGTCTCCTTGTTCACCATCTTAGCTACGGAAATTAGCACAGTGCCTGATGCACAACTAGTCACTAAATAAATTTATTGAGTGAAAGAATGAATGAATGATGAGTGAAGAGGAAAGTCTCCTTTAGGATGTATGTCACTGGGTAAAAAGTAGAAATTAACAGTCATTCCTAAATTGGTCCATGAGCCTGCATTCTCCCAAGACCATGCTAGGATCAGCAGCACCAAGGGGCTGGTTTGATGAGGAAATGAAAAGATCAAAGTATTTCAGGCATTTTGATTACAGGCCAGAGCTGAGTGAGAGACTCCAAAAAGCCTGGTCATCTTGAGCCTCTGAAGTTAAAGATAAGATAAAGAGGTACTTCTTTGTGAATAGGGGAGGGAAATACTGATAATACTGTTGAAGTCCAACTTTGTCTTGTTTACTATTTGACCACATCCCTCCAGCAATGATCAGAGGATTGCATCTGAGCCATCTCAAAACCTTTATGGCTAAACCACCTCACAGCCTTCGGAAAACCTGAGAAGTACACACCTATAGGCCTTTCCTCTTTTTCTCAAGTTTCTTGACCAGATTGCACTGCAGGCAGTAAAGATCACAACCACTTTCTTTCTTAGTCCCACCGTGATCAGGGGAAACCTCTGTGTGTGTGTATCATATTAAATATCTGATGTATATACATGTCTATGTATATATAACATTTATTTATTTATAAACATATATATTCTGTGTATCAGTGTGCCAATATATGTTATTTCATTTTAATATTTTTAACTTGTTATAGAGGATGAACTTCAGTGTCGGAATATCTAGGTTTAAATTCTGCATAAACCCCTTGTAAAACAAGCTGTCTGAAAACTCACTAGGGCTAGTTTCTTCATTTATAAAATGAAAGTTAATAGGAAAAGCTACCTCAGAGCTATTGTAAGAAACAAATTAAGAAATCAGTGCAAAGCACTTTGTAGGAGATAAGTCACCACCCCTACAATTAACTCTGGTAGTGACAGGCCATGCTCAATTAAGAACTTTGTCAAGGCATTATTGATAAAATTATGGGTTCTTGTAAGTACTTTATTTGGGGCAAAAAAAAAAAAAAACACTATCATAATCTAAATTATTATTTTAAATAATAAAAGTGCCTTAGAAGAAAGCACAGGCACTAGCACAGGCACTCACTCAGTGACTGACTGATAACTAACTAACTGGCTGATATTTGTGGGCAATTAGGCTAGAAATTTTTTTGTGGGGGGCGCATTTTCAATTGCAGTAAAGACAGGTCATTACCAAATATCACTTACAGTGTTCTGTTTTGTTTTGTTTTGTTTTTTTACATTGTGTATTAATATTGAGGGGAAAATGTACAGGGAATAACAAGCATCATTGGTAGGTACAAAAGAGACAGTGTAAGGTTAAGAGTAGTATAGGAAATGGAGAAGCCAAAGAACTTGTATGTATGATCCATGGACATGAACTAAGGGGTGGGCAGGGTACAGGTGGGAAGGGGGCTGCAGGGTGGAGGGGAATAACAGGGAGGAAAAAATGGGACAACTGTAATAGCATAATCAATAAAATTTTTAGAGATTTAGGAAAATAATTGGCTTACTTCTCTAGGTCAAACTATATAACCAAACCTAGTCATAGTTTTCTCATAGCCAAATTTAATCTTTATTTTTTGTCACTTCTTCATGAAGAAACTCTTAGGATCCACAGGTTTTGATTAAGTTTCTGCTAAAAAAAAAAATCTTCCAAGTAAATTTGTAATCAAAAGGATACCCGTGGCTTTCTGCCAGGCGACTCCGTGTGTACAGCACAGGCAGGGAAGGTATCAGCAAAGCCCGCTTCTAGCCCTCACTCTTCCAAATGGCGCTGTGAGTTTAGCCATACCCAGGCATGCGTACATTCCCGTCTATAAAATTAGGAATCTATTTCAGCTAACATTTCTTGAGCAGCTACTATAATCAAGGAACTATGCAGAAGACAGGGAGTGATTCCAGGGTACCTTTGACAGAAACTAGTACTCATGTTCTATTTTGGAATCAAGAATACTTTCTTTTATCCTTAATCCATTTTTTGCACATTTCTCTCCATTCCCTTCATTCCTTTGTAATATATGTGTACATATTTTGTCTTCCATTCAAGTAAAACTTCCTTTGAGTACAGGGACTCTACCATAAAGTTTTTATCTTTTACCTCCTATTCTTGCCCTTAGTCTTTAACAAACCAGCTATGAATATTAGGCACTAGATAAAACTTAAGTATATAAAAATATTAATAGCCATTACCACAGGAGAGATCAGATAAATGTCATAATAAAATTTTAAAGAATTTACTCTTAATAACTAATATTTTAAGCTTCTATTTTGTTATCTCAGAAGGCAACCTCATAAGACAACTAAATATCCCCATCTTTTAACTAAAGAATTCAGATTCAAAGCAACCTAATAATTTACAGATCAGTCTTAGTGTCAAACAAAAGCCTGTCCAATCCCAAATCCTATAATATTTCTACATTATAAGGTTTCCCAGGGTATCATGAGACAGAACACATCCTAGAGAGAGGGGCTGGAAAAGGTTTCCTAAAACTAGTGATGTTTGAGGTAGAGCTTGAGATTAGATAGGGTTCTAAAAGAGAAATGAGACAGAAATATGCCCAGCAAAGGGAATACTATAGGCCAGAAATTGGGGAGCTTGGAATATGATTGGGTAAATATAATCCAAGTCAACAATAGGTTCTGTGATATACTGAAATAATTGTGTTAGTAATATGATACAAAATTATGTATATACTTCTGTTAATTTTAAAATGTATATATTAAATTATGTTAATCCCCTGTTCAAAATGGTCTAATGACTTTCCATTTCATTCAGAATAAATCCAAGACCCTATCTATGTGATTCCTGTGGCTGCCACACTGAGTTCAGCAACTGCCTCTCTCTGTCTCTCTGTCTCTCTCTGTCTCTCTGTCTCTCTCTCCCATTGAAATCCATGCATACTAGCTTTTTGCTACTTGTCCAATCTGCCCAGGCCTCACCTCATGGTGTCTACATTGCCATTTCCTGGGTCTAAAAGTTTTTTTTGTTTTCTTTTTTGTTTTATTTCCCATAGATAATTCTATTGCTTGATCTCATGATATATTCCAATTTCAATTCAACTGACTTCTCTTCAGAAGTTGACTTGCCTAGCCAAGCTATCTGAAGTAACAGCCCCCTTTACTCTCTAAGCATTTATCAAGTCTATTTTTCTATCTATTCAACATAAAATTAATTGTGAAGGTCATCATAAACGAGAAACATTTGAAAAAATATCATAGCTAAGAGTTGCCTAAGAAGACATGACAACTAAATATAATGTGGTATCTTAGTTGGGATCTTGGGACATTAGGTAAAATTTAAGGAAATCTAAATAAGCTATAAATTTAAGGTTAATAGTGTAAAGTTTATTTTAACTAAAGTGTGTGTGTGTGTCTACCTTTTTTTTTATTACTCCCTTTCTCCATGGAACCTCTTCTTTACTGTTTTATTAACAGTCTTAGAACAATGCCTGGTACATAATAGATATTTAGTAAGTATATGTCTAATTAATTAATGGATTTGTTGTGTCATTTGTACCTCATACAAACCCTATGATAGGCTCCATGATCTTAAGTAATATTTGCTAGCTTTTACAAAGAGCAAGAGTTAGAACCAAGATTCAGACTCACTTCAAACCAAACTTTCAAATCCAAAGTTTTTGTCTTTAACCAGAATTTTGGCTCTGAAAAGTGAAGTCAGAGTACTAAATCTGTATTTAATGTAGGTTCACTCAGGAACCGTGGAAGGTTGGGAGCAGAGACAGTAGTGAAGTGCATCTTCAAAGTAAAGAATGGATTAAGAAGGACAGAGCCAGTGCTGGGAAGGCCAACACGAAGATGATGATGATGATGCAGATGAAAAGAAATAAGACATAAGCTAGTGGCAGTAGGAATAAAATGAAATGGATGTAAGGTATATTTTGTTCTAGGAATATACAGGGCTGATAAGTGGGTCATGGTAATGAGCAAGGAGAAAAACTACAGATTAAACTGAAATTATGAATGACTTCTTCTGGATGACTAGAAGAATGTTAATATCATCAATTATAATGAGGAAAAGTAATTCCTCTCTGACATTTCTGCATATCCACATATTTTATTTGTTTTTCATAGCCAGTAAATAAAACATAAATATAGAAAGATAGAAAATTCTTTGAAAAAGTTAAAAACAGTACACATACTATAAATTATTTTCAAAATCATTTTTATTTATAAGATTTCTAAATGCAAAGCTAAAACATTAGTTTATTATGTCATCTTAGTATATACTTTGTTTTATCTGATAAAGTATTATGAAAGGTTTTAATGTGTAAAACTTTGATAATAATTAAAAAGTCCCTATAGAAAGCATGTGGAGAACTCTGCTCTCCACATCGGTCTTGGGGTTAGGATTGATAATTATTGCTGTTAGTTCATCTCTCTCTGAGACTAACACATACAACATGCAGAGCACATGGAAGATGTTACCCTGGAGCAAAGTAATTTTTTTTTGATCGATGGTCTGTCATTAGCCCAATGTTCATGTTATGTATCGGCAGACTTTTTATCACCTGCATCATGGTTTATAAATATTAACCTCTTGATCTTTGCTGCTCTTCATCCACTATAAGAGTTTCTGATAAACATCGTCACTTCTTTTCTTTGCAGGTGAAGGACAAAACAATAAAGCAACACTCTATAGATAGCTGATCACGGGACACGGTGATATTCAGAAATCTAGTGTTGTCTAACCACACAAATTCTTCATACTATCCTAAAGGTCTACATTTCAGCTTATCTATAAAATCCAAGCTGATACTATGTTTCTTTAAGTAAAAATGGAGAATGAGCACAACAACACGCATACACATGTGTTACCCAGTATCACGACTCGTGACTTACGTACGCATGCTTCAAATATTGTCAGGTAACATGCTGAAAATATACTTGGCTTGTTTCACAAAGATCTACTGTCATTTATTTTCTCTTTTTTTTTTCTTTTTCAAGCGTCTGCAGCAATTTATTAAGCAAGATTTTCCAAATTCTTCCCAGGAAACATGTCTTTCTAATGTTTTGGAAGTTTGTTACTCTGATAGTGATCTGATTTCATTTAGGTAGGAAAGATCAGCTCTCTGAGTGACCAAAATAACATACACTTAAAAATAGTAAAAGAATACACCCATAGGAATCTGAAAAAAATCATTAATTTTCCTAAACTTTTTTAAAAATTCATCTTGTGTGGATTTCCTGATAGGAAGCTTTATTTGGTCCATTATTTCTCTATTTTATTTAACTAAAGTAAACCTGATGTAAGACTGCAGCCTGAGATCAGCATTTGAGTTATATTTAATGAAAATTTAGAGCACAAAAGCACTTCAGTTATTCATATTTCCTGATTTGTACTGAAAAACGGGTGCACGTATGTGAGTTTCTTTGATATGGTTCAAATTAGCAGTGAGATTTTGAAAAACGGTCCTCAGTAACTTCAACAAATGTCTTTTTACCAGCTTATCTTGAGCTAAATAGAGACTTTTAAATCAAACTTCTATTTCATCTACTTCTTCCTTTATTACTGAAATGAATAAAATAATTTTGTATGGAAATTTCAATGCTTATCAAAATTGGAAGCAATAAGTACAACAATAAAACCATTTGTTAGAAGCTCATATGCTATTATATCATATAATTATGACTGTAGTGATACAATTGTTTTTTTTTAAATACGGAGTTACATTAATTTTTTAAGCTGCAAACCCAGACCTGTCATGTCTGTGCAAGGCAAAGGACCA
This sequence comes from Micronycteris hirsuta, assembly GCA_004026765.1. Taxonomy (NCBI): domain Eukaryota; kingdom Metazoa; phylum Chordata; class Mammalia; order Chiroptera; family Phyllostomidae; genus Micronycteris; species Micronycteris hirsuta. Next base: position 155,912 of record PVJI01001774.1, on the reverse strand, counting down.
AAACTTAAGTCCAGTTAAACTCACTGAAATTTGTTTATGCAAAGGAACCAACAGCCGCATATCACCACCTGCAACACACGCACGCACACACACACACCAACCTCTCTCAGTAGGAGGTTTGACAACTCCGCATGCAGTTCCTTATGGTCATTCATCCTCCCTATGTCTTTGAAAGCAAAGCTCTGTGAAGGCAGCATTTGAGTTTTTGGTGACAAATTACATTTCTCAATGGAATCAAAGGCTGTGGCCATCTGCAATGAAATAGATGAGCCACAGCTGGCTTTCATAATAATCAATCCTGATTGTGGCACTTCCAGATTGATTGTGAGGACCTGTTGTGACAAATAGCACTGACCAGTTCAGTCACATTGACAACCACTTATTTCTCATGTTTAGATATGGATTCTACCTCATGTCACCACAGGAAAGAAAAGAGATGGAAATCATCCAATGTACTTGGTCAATCGTGGAAACCTGAAAAGGTTCAAAATCTTTAAACTAGATTTGGAGACCTAAACTGTCTATATGATAGGCCAATACTGAGACTACATATGTAGTTTATCGTTAAAATGGGAAACCACAGTTTACTAGGGACTTCTGTCATTGCTTCCTTAGCCTACACAGGTGTCCTAATGAAAACTGACTTCCCAACAACTCCTGCTGTATGAAGAGTAACCTGCTCATATAGCATTGATTCCATAATGTCTCTTATGTCCCAAGCATAACTGTTTCAATCAGTGATGGACACTGATGAAAACGGAGGCAGTTCCTAAGTATGGTGCTGTGGCCTGAGCCGATCACATCGCTCTTTTGGGAATTTGGAATTGAGCATCTAAGACGCCGAGTTAATAGGTGTCTAAGCTGTTATAGGCCAAACACTAGTGACAAAAAGACAAGTAGCAATGGCTAACAAATTATGAATATGTACTCGTACTAGACACTATGCTGAATGTTTATCATCCACTGTTTTAAGTCTCAAGTCACTATTAATCCTGTTGATAGATGTTGTTATTATCCCTGTATAATTGATGAGAAATCTGAAATTTGGAGAGATTAATTAAAGTCCCCCTTATCACATAGGTATAAAATAAAAACAAAACCAAAGTTTATTTCTTTTGGACTCGACTTGACTATTCAGTTACAGAATGAGAATCTATGTGAGAGGGCAGAGCTGAGAGAGAGAGGGATGGGGGAAGGGAGAGATAAGTAGAGATGACCTCAGTATGTAGCTCTGAGATAGTGACTTTCAGTCCTTTTATAGCTTCTGAACTGCGGTTCCCACGGGTGTAAATACTCTCTGATGTCTGTCCTTGGGCTGTCCTGATCCTCCACTGTATCACTAGACTGGTTTCCAGTACACAGTGCTTTCATTAGAGCTATGGAGAGAATTAAAGCAAAGGTAACATTTGTCTTCATTTCTTCAGATATTTGTTTCAATGATTGGTAATTCATTGAAACAAATTCACAGTGATTTCAGAGTTCAGATATTCGATTTAACATTTATTTTTCTGAATATAGGATATGTAACTACTGACCGTGAACAAATGTGAAATTTGGATTTTTTCAGCAATTTCCCACTTTTCAATGTATAAGGAACATCCAAGGCCAAGTCTGAAAAAGATTTATTTATTTGTTATTATAATCTACATGATAGGTGAATATACATGTGCCTCTTCATCATTCTAGAATGACTTTCAGATTGTGAGAGTATAAATGTGTTCCAAATGAATAAGTTATTGATAGCTTCAGCCCATTATAATGTTCAGATTCTGTAAACAAAGTCCCAATTTGGGGACAGCAGAGTTGGTCTCTTTTCTACTCTTAAGCAACTAGTAAAACTGTTACTCTAAGAACGAGACATTAGAGGTCTTGTACCCGTCCTTCTCTTCTCAAAGCCTTAATGCTACTCAAAAAGATGAGGGAGATTTAGGTGACTCAAACTGCACAGAATTTCTGAAGAATGCTGCTCTCCTATGGAGGAGTGAAAGGGGAACAAAAATTCTGTATTATTTTACAGCTTACATTATTTGTGTATTTCAGTGCCCTAGATTTGATTTTCCCAGGCTTTGTTTGAGGGTGGGAGTTTTAACTCCATTGTCAGATTGGGCAAATTCAAGTTTCAGTTGTTTAAAGGCAAGATTCTTCAAGAGCTCCATCGCTAGCCATGTGGCTCAGTCTAGGCAGAGCCTCCATACTGTCTGGGAGTCCATCAGCATCCCACTTGTTCCATGTTCCACAAGCAGGCAATGCAATCAGTGCTTCTTCTCACAAGATGACTACTGCTGTGTTTGGCAGTAGTTAACTGTTTAAGCAAATGAACTATTTAAGATGTACAGGGTATGGCGCAAATAATGCCCTGTTTTATTATAAAATCTTCTACTACAAAATTGTAAGCATGTCATTCTGTAACATAACAATATCACACTCAAGCACACCATGTGACATTTTAGGTGAAATGTGCGCATTAAAATTATAAATTATTACCCTGCCAACCACCTTCAAGCAGACCTTGCTTCTGCTGGACCCTGTATAATGATACACAGAAACAATTCCTTAGCGTGTTCTACTACTTCCATAATGCTTCATCATCGTTGTCCCTAAAATTGTCTCTCTTTGTTTTTAAAGGGAAAGGGGGAAGAAAAGGTTATTTATTGCAAAACTCTAAAGACTCTTTAGTCTCTTTGATATTGTTCACCAATTTCGTCATTTCATACAAAATGTTGAGATTTGCTTATCATCTTTTCTCAAATGCCTTATGCTTATTCTGCTGTATTTTTCCCTTAGAATAATGTCATCACTATAATGAAATTTCAAATACATTAGAAGATTTTCCCATTGATCATCTTCATGTTAAATAACTATTAAATCTATATGTTGCATTTGTATCAGTAAAATATATAAACATTATTTAAATATAGACATATTTTATATGATTACATCATTCTATAGCACATTTTTTAAGGTTAATGATCAGCTCTGGCTGGTGTGGCTCAGTGACTTGAGCATAGGCTGCGAACCAAAGGGTCACCAGTTCAATTCCCAGTCAGGGCACATGCCTGGGTTGTGGGCCAAGTCCCCAGGATGGGATGTGCGAGAGGCAACCACACACTGATATTTCTCCCCCCTCTCTTTCTCCTTCTCTTCCCCTTTCTCCAAAAATGAATAAATAAAATCTTTTTAAAAAATTAATGATGAATTTGCATTTGTTTGAGTTGTAGGGCTTTTGCTATACCAAAGAGAAAAGAAAAAAAAAAAAAAACACAAGCTACGTTTTAAAATGATGCAAATAAAATATATGAATTATACATTTATAATATGTGTAGGGGAATATTACATATAGCATTTTCTTTTTCCGTAGAGTTTTGTTCAAGATTCCAAAGGCTAAGATGAACAGATTCTAGAACATCTAGTAGATAGAACTTGTAACAACGTTGTAAAACTAATTTAGCAACTGTAGCTTGAGGTCATATACCAATGTCAGGAGATTGATAGGGAAAGGGTTTCTTTGAAGGTAGTTGTAGATGTGTATATGAGATCAAATCAAGGAATTTCTTAAAAGCGATTGAAAATGCCTGACATGTGTCTCCTGGAGTTTGAGAGTGAGCAGGGGAGAAGTCCATAGGAAAGTGGCTGAGCAAAGCAGAAGGAGAAACCATGCTACTCCCCCACCAAAATAGTGAGGGAGGGGCGGTGAAGGACTGGCAGAAAGGAATTTTCTCCTCCTAGCCAGGTAGACCCACAGAAGGTAGCTGGTCTTGAATCAGTTTGAGAAAGGTTTAAGGAGAAAGTGGAGTTGTGCAGAGAATGTGGAAGCTGATGGTTGATTTTAGACATTCAGTCAGACCTAAGGAATCGTCCAGCATGAGAGATTTCTGAAGACTTCACAAAACTTCCTCCTAAAAAAAAGATAGTTGATATTTGGGTATCTGTCACGCCCACAGAGCACCTTTTCCAGTTTCCAGTAGCACCTTTAATTACGGCTTCTACCCTCCTTACGTCGCTCTGACTCGGGAAAGAGCAGAAGTGGAACGGGGTGCTGAGACATGGAGAGGATGCGAGAGCCACCCTGGTTCCTTTCTCACAGCAGTTCACTCATCTGAGTCAGGGCCAAACTGGGGCTTCTGAAGCTTTAAATTAGAGCAGAAAATGAGACCTTGATAATAAACTGAACTATATTCTGAAATCTGGAACACGAGTGTGTGTTATTTAAAGCTAGTGATCTGGAATGTAAGAAAATATGGCCAAGAGTTCACGCTGGGGCAGAGAAAACAATTCAACAGAGTTGTGTTGACAAAGAAGCTAAGAAAAAAAAATCATGCTACTTAAAACCCTACAAATGCCAGCTCCTTCATTATACACATACATTGAAACATCTATTCAGGATTAAATCAAGATATACTGTTTAAAGAACAAACTATATATATATATATATATATATATAGAGAGAGAGAGAGAGAGAGAGAGAGAGAGAGACACGCATACACATATTTAAGAAAATGAGCCTATTGAAGTAATACTACATATTCACTTCAAATGTTTTTAAAAATATTAAAATGTCTGCTTGTGCAAATGATGCAGAAGAAGAGGGCTAGAGAGTGTCAGGCAGAGTGGCGTTACGCTCTGAGGGATGGCATCTATGACAAGACACCACCTGAGCAGACACCTACCGAACTGATAGAGTCCGTGTTCATTTTGGGGGGAGTCCATTCATGCAGAGGATGCTGTATGTTCAAAGGCCTGAGGCCTGAACATGCTGGTTGTATCCAAGGACCAATGAGAGGGCCAAGCGGCTGGAAACAGAGGAGGCTGGTGAAAGGTATAGTCACAGAAGTACCAGGTCTAGCAGGGCCTCGCAGGCCATGGAAGGGCTTAACATTCTACTCTGGGAGAAGGGGGAGGATGTTGGAGAGTTCTAACCCAGGGATTTTCAACCAATGCGCCTGCCACAAGAATTCTTAAACCATGACAATACCTGACTATTTAGTCAGGGGCACTGACCTCTCTTCCCTTAGGTTGTCAAATAAAAAAATGACTACAGCCAACACAATAGCAGCTGTCCAGGGTGAATGAATCAAAATCATACCTATTTTTTTTTTGTCAGATGGGCAAAAATACATTTTATGGTATACCACAGAATGTTAGTAATTAGTTTATATGTGCTGCGAGATGAAAAAGGTAGAAAAGCCCTGTTCTAAGCAGAGGAGCAGCATGATCTGATGCATACTCCTAAAGGCTCACTCTCTCATGTTTTGTTTTCTCAATTCCTGCGTGTTTGGGGGGTTGGGCAGGGCATGCACTGTGCTGCTGCCTGCGTTTCAGTAGGCTTGCTCTACTGTCTGACATGAGCCTGCTTCACTCAGTCCCTTTACCTTCTTGGGCACTAGTGGCACTTGAATTTGTATCCAGACTCACAATGTCTGCCTTTTACTGCACAATAGGAAAACACTCTTAAAACATAAGCCCTCTGTGCTTCATTCTTTTTCTTTGGATGGGCCAGGCCCCCCAGACAGTGCCATGTTCACGTTCTGAATTGTAAAGCAGTTCTAAAATCGTGAGTCTTCTGGCACTTGCTGCAGCCGTAAAACAGTTGGGGCCTAAAAAACAAGACACACCAGAGCTCTTGAGCTTGTTGCCAATTGGAAATTAGGTTGGTTCTAAAGATACTTTAAATTTCTCTTGAAGAAGAACCAAGCAGAACTGGATCAGGACTCTGTCTAGACAAAGTCATCCCTAGGGAAGGGGGAGGCCAGCCACAGGGCATCACAGGATGCACTCCTTGTCTCCAAAACGTTATGGAAATAGAATCTGTTGAAAATTCACTTCCAAGACAGACTTGAAGAAGTAAAGAAATACTCAAGGAGTAGTCTAAACATGTTGGGAATTGGAAATACAGTTGGACCCATTTGATTCAGTACTGGCATGTGGACTCAGATTTCCCTTTCTTATGGCATCCGCTCTCTCCAGCCGCCTCCAAGGGTACCAGGTACAGCGGGTGTTCAGAACTCTCATTCCCAAGCACGGTACCTGCTAGGCACCCCAGTTTAACTTTGTATATATGATTAAATATGTCATATTTTGACATATAGTTTATCTTCTTATGAAATTTCCAGAACTGGTTCAACCATATTCCAGAATTAGATGAATACAGTCTATAAAATTCACCAAGCAAATCTATGTATTTACTTTGTTTCATATGTATACCAGTTGGATATATTAAGCATGTACTATGTCAAGTTCTCTGGGCCTTGGATATTGGATTTGGGGTATAATAAAAATAATAACTATTCTGTTTTTGATGAATACATGTCCCAGGAGAATAGACAGAACTATTAATAGATAAATAGTAATGTGTTCTATTAGGTGTTATTACTGAGGTAGAAATAAAATATGAATACACAGAGGACACTCTCTTGCTGAAGGGAGAACATCACATGCAAAAGTGAGCACTTACCTCACTTTTCATTGGTCACTCTACCTTGTAACTCATACTAGAATCCAGGAAACATACATTCAAGTATCACAAATTGTAAAGGTTGTAAAGGCAAGATAGTAGATGGCCTTCAACAGCACCTTAAAGATATGGAACTGTGTATAACAGTGATGGGATCCACTGGGAATGTTTACACAGAGGAGATAATTAACGTAACATTTCTACATGTATAGCCCTAGACCAGGCCTCTAGTCTGAACACATGGTTCATATATCAAACAGCCTACATACTTTATGTCTCATTTGGAGGACTCATGGGTCTTGTAAACCTAACATATTCAGAAATCTTCATTTCCGTTCAATCCAGTTCTTCCCCACATCTTTGCCATTTCAGACAGCAGGTGACATGACCATTTACCCACTGCTGAAGCCAGAAATGCAGAAGTCATCCTTGAGTCTTCCTTTATCCTCAACTTCCATCACTGAGTCCCCTCCTTTTTCAACCTCCCACTTTACTTTGGGTATGTCCATTTCTATCTCTTTCCATATCCCACCCTAGTCTAAGCCACCTCATGCTGCATCGTTACTTTAGCATTGAATTCCACCTTGGTTTCCCCACTCCTACTCGTGCCTTGCTCCAAACCATCTTCTACAGCAGCCCGTAGTGATCTTAAAATGTAAACTAGATGAAGTCACTCTAACTTACCCCATCCCACCCAGAGATGTCATGCAAACCTCTCCAGAGTCTTCATATTATACGTAAAGTCCGAATCCTTACTGCGGCTTTGAGTTCCTGAATGCTCTGGCTTTCTTTCCTCTCCAGATGTACCTCCTGCCACACTCTCCTTCACACTAAGTTCCACCCCAGCTCTCTCTTTGTACTTAAACATGTCAGACATTTTCCTCACACCGACCAAGGTATGGTGCATGACGCTTCCCCTCACTGCAATGTTCTTTTCCTTATCCCTCAGGTGATTATTTTTTTTCTTACTCTTATGTTTTCTTCTTAAATCTGAAATCTTCCTTGAGCACTCTGGTCCACCACTCTTACATCATAGTACCTATTTCGCATCCTACATAAAACATACTGCAGCCTGCAGTTGGATAGGTAGATAGATAACCAATGGACCATCCAACTGACAGATGGCTGTTGTTTGTTTGCTTGTTTGCCTCCCCCATCCAAACTTTTGGCATCTCTGCACCACGCCGAAAGAAGAAGAGTTGTCTTGGGCCACACATTAAATACACTGCAACACATAATCACACACACACAAAAATCTCACAATGTTTTAAGTAAACCTACGATTTTGTGTTAGGCCACATTCACAGCCATCCCGGGCCGGGTGCAGCCCATGGGCCGCGGCTTGGACACCCCTTAGACCATCACACTACAGCCTCCATGGGGTCCGTTTTGTCCGTTATATCCTCAACATTAAAATGCTCAGTCAGTTTTTGTTGAATGGGTGAAATCCACCTCTCTCTTTTTGCCATCACTTTTCTTTGAATTTATGTAGCTGATTTGTATAGTTTCTAAGTTCTTTTACTTAGATTATCAAAAAATTCCCTCAACCGATCACTTTCTACAAGGTGTGAACAAGAATGGAAGAAATTCCACCCTCTTCTCACTGCACAGCACTAAGAAAATGATATTGCAGAATATTTTCAAATGCTACAATTTTGTAAAAACTCCCACTGACTACTGCATTTCTCATATTCTCATATAAGACCAATTTCTAGATTTATTGGAATTGTTATTTAAATGCATATTCATTCATTATCTTCTGTCACGAAAATGAAGCAGATAGTTAAATTTGCTTCTCTATTGTTTGTATCATGAACAAAAATTAAAAAAAAAAAATTCCACTCAAACCTTGTTTCAATACACGAAGCAGTGTAGGTGACTTTCACTGCAAGTACATATAAACATTTTTCGTGTGTTCTTTTACTCCCAGCTTCGAGCCAAGACATTAAAAAAGACTGTTCTTGAAATCCTTGCAGAATTTCATGTCTTAGTCAAAGGAGAAAGTACCAAAAATCTTTTTAGAAATCCTGTTTGGGCTCTATTCCCAGCCTAATTTTGCAGACGGAGATGTGTGGGCAGCCCTGGTATGTCGGGGATAAGCATTTGAGGGTTTTTATCTGAATCGTACCCAAACTCCTACCCTAATTAAAATACCACAACATTGTTCACTCCTTGACTGTTAGACATTGGTCTAGTTAAACTAATTCCACTTCTGGAATACAGCCTCTCGTTTATGTCTCTGCTGATTGCTTATATTTTTATATCAGCTCTTCCATTGATTTTCAAAGGATAGAATAATGCCCTACTTATTGTTGCTATGCAAACATCTCTGGAGTGACATAAAAAAAGCAAAATTCCTAAAGCCAGATAACATGGATATAGTAACAAGGCCTTCTGGAGCTTTCTGTTTTATCCCTTTCTCTCCCTCTGGTAAGTAAGAATGGTAGAAAAAGTTATTTATATAAATAGGTAAATGAATTGTATTTAAGTTTGGCATTGAAGCTTCTAGTCCCCTATGTAGGAAGCATGAACTGACAAGACTGGTGCAAACCCTACATGTGTTCCTATGACGAGGCTACCAGCCAGTAAGAATACGCCCTAAATTCTTTGAAATTGCATCAGAGAAAATCAGCCAAGGACACATACTCTGCCCCTCCTCCTAAGGCTGCTTTACATGTATATCCACCTTTTGATACTGTTTCCTTCAAACCTTCTTCAAGTCCCTAAATTTCCACGTGCATTTCCTGTTGCCAGCGCAGCTGCTCGTCCCTCATTACTATTTCACTCCGAGTTCTGGAGCCCAGAATGAAGTCAAATGTAAAGTGACAAGTGGAAACTAAGGGGTTTCAAAGTACAAATCGGATATGATCTTCTTGCCATAACAGAATAGTGTCATCGTCCTGTAAAATTAGAGCATCCATGCTCTGCTACTCCACAGAATTAGCAGCAGCAATTCTATTCAATGGCTAATGGGAATTCTGCAGAGATTTAGAAACATCACCCAGAAGTAACTAAAGTAAGGAGTTCCCAGATTCCCCATATAAACAATTTCCTCAAAACATAAACATGTCATTTATTAAACTGAAAACTTATTTAGTAGTCATTGCTCCTAAATGCTAGCCTTACAACAATGAGAGAAAGTGAAAAATGTCTCTGTGGCGAAGCTCACATTCTAGGTGGGAAGGCAGTTAAAAAATTGGATAAGTACAGCATACTTATCCATATCGTATATTGGGTGTATTTAGGTAGGAAGATAAGTGAGGCAGGAAGAGAACACAGAGCTGGGCTGGGGATAGGACATGTTGGGCAGTGGACGGAATGTTAACGGAGTGATCAGGCAGTCTTCACTGTGTAAAAGACATGTCAGAAAAATTCTGAAGTACGCATGCTGGTGAGATATCTGCAGGACAGGCATGCTAGGCAGAGGGAACAGTAAATGCAAAGGCCCTGAAGAGGGTACATGCCTTATGAATCGGAGGCATAGCAGGAAGGCCAGAGCAGCTCAAGTGGAGAGAACAAGGGGGAAAGAGTAGGCTATGATGTCAGAGAGGCCAGGAGTAGGGGGAAGGGAGTCCAGGCAGAGCCTTGTGAAGACTCTGGCAGGTATGTGTTACTCCAAATGAGATAAGAAGGCATTGGCAGTATGTTAGTTTCCTAGAGATGTCTTAACGAAGTACCACAAGTGGCTTAAAACAATAGATGTTTATTCCATCTTAGTTCTGGAAGTCAAAAGTCCAAAATCAAGTTGTTAGCAGGGCCATGCTTCTTCCAAGGATTCTAAGGCAGACTCTTTTCTTGCTTCTTCCTGCTTCGAGTGGCTTTAGGCATTCCTTAGTTTGGTACTACTCACTTCAGTCTCTTTCTCCTTGTTCACATGGACTTCTCCTCGGTATCAGTGTGCCTTCTCTTCTGTCCCTTGTAAAGACACTTGTCATTGGATTAGAGTCTATCCAGATAATCCAGGGTGATCTTATCTCCAGATCCTTCACCTAATTACTTGTACAAAATACAGTCACGTTCCAGGTTCTGGACATTGGCATGAAGGCATACCTTTTGGGGAAGCTGCCGTTTAATGTATTAAAGTATAAAGGAGTGGCAAGATCTGCCTTGTGTTTTAGCAGCTTAATTCTAGTTCCTGTGGAGAAAATAGATGGTAGGGAAGCAGGAAGACTACAGAGCAGAATCCAAGAGAACATAGGACACTAAGCAATAATTCAGGTGACTATGAGGCCCGAACCTGAACAGTAGAAATGAAGGTAGTGAGAAGTGGTTGGAGTGTAGATATATTTTAAAGGTGGTGATGACAGAATTTACATAAGATTCTATGTGGGATCTAAAAGAAAAAGTAGAGTCAAGGGTAAATCCAGCTTTTGGGCCTAAATATCTTATCAGTGAGTTACTATTGTATATATGGCAAGAATGCCTCCTTTCCTATAAAGCCTTTGTATTCTGGGGTCAAGGTCATTTGCTAGCTGCTATTCCTCTGCCATCAGGTCTCAGGTTAAATGTCATCTCCCTCTGACAGCCTTCTCAAACTTCAATAGATTGCATTATCATGTGTCTATGATCTATACCCTAAGGTTATCCCTATTTTAGCTCTTTCTTGTCAGCTGCCCTTGTTTGCCTTTGCAAACCACCCCAAAAGTTAGTGTCTTAAGTAAACAGACAAAGAAGAAACCATGTATTTAGCTCATGGTTTTATATATTGACAATTGGCTTAACTAGGCAATTCTTTGGGGTCTGGGTTATAGACCACTGATCTTGGCTCAATCTGCTCATGCATCTGCAATTATCTAGTGAGTCATAACAGCCTCAGGTGAAATGGCTGAGATGACTGGAGTCTGTCTCCTTTGGGTCTCTCATTCTCCCTAGGCTGGTCTGGGCATGTTTACCTTGCAGTCAAAGGGATCCAAGAGTATAAAAGCAGAAGCTTCAAGACCTCCTGAGGCCTAGGCTCAGAACTGACACAATTTCATATCCATCAAATTCTACTGGTAATAGCAAGTCACCAAACAAGCCCAGGATCAGTGGAGGAGGAAATAGACACACACATCTATCAGAGAAGTTACTAAGTATTGTTATAATTTTTGCAATCTGCAGCATCATTTAATATAATTGCTTATTTCGATGTCTCTCTTGCCTGCTAGCTACCCCACAAACAAGGAAGGAAGTTACTCTTTGTTCACTATTACAGCCCGACACAGTAGATACTGAATACATATTTGGTTTAAAAAAAAATGCATGAACGAATGAGTGAGAGAATCAATTGGTATACAAACTAAAATGCGACTCAGTCTGCAGAATGTCATAATCACTTGTTCCGCCTCCATGCCCTTGAGTTTTGCATCAGGATCATCATATACTCAATACCTATACCTTATACTTGCTTACATCTGAGCTAGTGGGCATATGCAAGAAGTGGTCAAATAAACATTTCTTAAATTCTTCAAGCATTATAAATATTAAGGATAACTTTTTAAGGGAGCTAAATACTCATTTCCTTCATATTAGCCTAGAACAATGAATTACTTTAGTTTTCTTTAAAACAGTTGTATTTATGTATACATACAAGTTAACAATATACTTGCTTCTTGTGTAGACCCATTTTTCCTGACGATTCAGAGCTCAGGTAAATCTCGTCTTTGCATAAATCATTTGGGTCTCTTTTGGAATGCTTTGCAGAAACCAAAGTTTTTCTGAAGTATTCTTTTTCTCCGTACTGATGTTCATCTTAGAATCCAAAATGCAAAGGGCTCATTAGTGGTGATATGCCTTTATTGTTAAACAATGCCATTGTTTGGGAAACTGAGTGTTTTACAAATGAAATACAGTGGCAAGTATTTGTTACTCTTTTTTGCAGTGGGAACATTTAAGTGTCTTGGTGATAGAGATAAGAATTGAATTAAAAATCCCTGTGCACAATCGTTTTCACTAGTGACTTCATTCCTAAAGCTTCGTTCATTTTTCTCTCCTACTCCATGTACCGCAAAGAATTTATGCCACCTACCAGTGAGCTCCTTTTAGACTCTCTTACATCTTTCAATCCCTGCTTAATGTGAACTTCTTTCAGCCCTGAGCCTGAATGTATTCCAGATCCTTATTGATCTAAATACATCAACATGTTGTTTGTGCTGCTTGTCTATGCTGCAGTCAGTCTATTAAGTCTACTGGACGATTCAATTCTGTGTTGGGTAGTGTGCCTGTGTTTGTACTGAACACACCGGGGGGTGGAAACAAAGGAGTAACCTGAGAAGCAATTCAGTGAGGGCAGCTCCTGGAGAACCCTTAGCCCTCCAGGAATCTTTCACCCGTCCAAGAACAGGAACATCTGCGAGCAGAGGCATAGGGAGGAGCTATCTAGGAGTTCTACAGGTACAAACAGAGTAAGAGCTCGGTACTTTTAGAAATTCAAGAGAAGGGATAAGAAGCGATAAAGAATACATTGGTTCCACATCAAGACAATAGTGTTTGCTGTTAGGAACTTGCGTCTGTTAGGAAGCAGACCCTGAGAAGAGTTAGGTGTCTACGAGTTGCATCGGGAACCCAAGCCTATGGAAGTCAAGTGCTGACAGAGGCGGAGCTGGGCAGGGATGACCCGAGGAATCTTGCACTGGACAGAAGTGGACAGGCCTTAAGAGCCCCGTTATACGCTTCGCCATTATCCAAGCTTGAAGAGGTGAATTGGGAAGGCTGGTGGCCTGGCAGATAACTGCACTCCTTACCTCAAACCACAGGATTTTCTTGAAGGGAGATCCACGTGGCACACCTCCTTGGCTGCCACAGAACATCAAGCCGTTTTATACTATTTGGAGAAGAGCTGAATATCGTACTAAGCGGCACTCTTTCCAGGTCCATGGGGGGAAAGGTGGGAGGGCTGCAATCAAAAGATAATTTAGAAGAATCTTAATGTATTCATTCATTTGGTTAATCAGCATAATTTTTTTAATCATTTGTGGTTTGGGTGCCCTTTTCGGAGGTTTTACTTGTCATTGAGTTTATAAGAAATTGACAGTTATTAATTTTAAGCTTGAACCCGTCCTTATTAGAATTCAAATATATTTCTCACTACTGGGTCGAATATCTATGTATCCATTTATCTTACAGTGAATTTTACTGTAAGTGTAATATTTACAAGAAGCAATTTGTCATTCCTGGGTTAAGCATAAGGACTTCAATATTTTCTGGATAAATATGTCAAAATAACTAAGATTCAAGTAATAGAAGAAAATGGGAGGTTTATAATATAGCATTTTATATTAGAGTTAGGAAGTTTGATATCTGGTTGGACTCTGTTATGGTTATTGTTTTTGTAAATATGATTTTCCAATTATTAACCATCATTAGTATTAATGGCATTAATGCTGGTAATCTGTCTCACTAAGGATTTCAAAGTGCTGTATTTTTTATATGCTAAATGAGTTTCAGGGCTCCAGCAGTGATTTCTACCTTGATTTGCTGCATCCCAAAGTCTCCAAACACAATTAATTTTAATTCATATATGAATATGCCATAAGCACTTTAGGTTAGGGAATGGGGTGTCAGACTCTCACAAACAATTCTGGAGTATTTCAGCTCCCTAAACACTTAATTCTCTAATCTAATTGGCAATACATCCCCTTTTCTCACTGGGGGCAACACTCCTTGTCATTTAAACACTGTCCTAAGTATGTTTTCACAGGGCTGGGGAGCCGAACGAACACGCTCATAAGGCATACATGGGCAGAGGAGAGACAAAGAGCCCAGGCTAGGCCCAGAGGTAGACAGGGCCAGTCACGCTGGTGCCCTGTGCCTCCTCATTGTGACCCGCTCCCCCACCCCCTCCTCCTGTTCCAGTCACACCTCTCCACACTTCCCACTCGTCTCCTACCGTGTGCTCCGAACACACTCCAGTGACTGTCCCCGCTGGCTGTCTCCCTCACGCCGCCCTGTCTCTAGACTCAGGTTCGCTCGGCCTGCAGCACACCTGCTGCCTTCTTCTTCTTCATCCCTTACTTGCCCCAACAGCTCCCATTGCCTTCAAGAGTCATATCAAGCATTGCACAGTTTGTGAAGGCTTTCTTAATTATCCCAACTGCACTTTGCTTCATTGCTTTCCTCTGCACTTTTTTCCTTTATACAGATGTCCAATATTATAATCAATCTGTTTACATATCTGTTTTTGTCATCTCCACTAGAAATGAGAGCAAGGACCACTTATTTTCATGTATGTATCCCAGGTTTTTGCTAACAAAACACTCAATGTATTTTTGTTGGTTGAATGAATGAATGAATGAATGAATTCTTGTTCCTTATCCCAGGGCACAAGGGACCAGCACTTCCATATTACTCTCGCAGTGCCTATTGCAGGCTCTCACGTACCAGCAGATGCAAGTGCACGCAAGTACAGGTACGGCCGTACCCTTGCAGGAACTCCATCCCCACACACTGTTGTACAGCAGATGAGCTTTATCTTCACCTTTGTCAAAGTCCAGCTTCTCCTTGACATCACTGATCTTCAGCTGGTTACCAGTACCTCTAATGGAATAATTAAAACTACTATGGATCCATGTGTATAAACTTGTTCATTTGTTCATTCTGCCAGTAGTGTGTGCAATGAAAAAAGAGAATGGGAAGCTGGTAAAACATAGAAATGAACCTCTAATGGTGGCATTTCAGGAAATAGGAGAGAACAGATGGGAAAATATTTCTGGGCCAGGAGCTTCTGGGTGCCCTTCACATTGCACCACACAAGCCATTTCCTATTTCTGTACAGAGGGTGGATCTGCTGCTACAACTCTCTAGCTCTCCTGAGAATAGTATTTCTATTTCTGTCTTTTATAAAAATGTAGAGGCACCAGTCCTTCTGGTTGTCAGCGACCTGAAAAGAGTCCTCCTCCTATGATGGCCAGAAAGAAAAAAAAAACAGGAAGAGAGAAAGAAGTTTACTTTTTTCTATATGCAATAGATACTGTAAGAACAGTTTCCAAGTTCGGAGGGAGACAATCAAGTTCAATGGAAACAGGTTCAAAATAATTATAAAATAGCGTGCACTGATTAAGTGTTTACCTAGGTGCTGTGCTAAATCCTTCTCTTCATTCCCTACACCTATCTTCAATCGTATAATAAAGGCCATTTTATTATCCCCATTTTACAAACAAGTTAAGTAACTTGCTTGCAAATTGCTGATAATCGTCCTAGGCCATGCTGGTGATGAGAAAGTTGTGACTCGGATCCTAAACATCCCTTCTAGACATTACCCCTGGTGTAAAGAAGGGAGAACTTAAGCTTACATGTCAATTTACAATCCAGCACTACCGTGACTCTTACTGGGATCCCAATATGGCGAGACATTTACATTGTATTTATTCTTATTTGCTTTTATTACATGAAGTACAGAAGAGATTATAATTTCTGAATCCAATTTTTACATTAAGCAACCTGTACAGAGAATAAAAATGTTTTGTCATTATTTCTCATGTCTTTTTCACAAACATTTATGAGACATTTCAAATATATAAAAACACAACTTCGAAATATTTGGGCAGATGTTTTAAGGATAGTATATTATATGGTCCCTGACTCCAAAGAATTTACAACCTGAAAACTAATATTGAGACCTCATTAACATTCCAACTCCTACCTGTGCACAAGCTGTGCCCAAATTGCTATCAAAAACTATCCACTCAGAGAGAAGACTATTGGATATCAGAAGCATAAAATAACTATTGTCTTCAGCCTTTTATTTTCAAGCAATTGTTTCCTAAACACTGTTATAGTCACTAAGTCTGCACACTACAGAAATTCCAGATCTTCAGTAAATCACATGAAAATGAGTGTTGGTATTTTTCTTAAGATTTCTTTTAAAGTATCACTTCCGTCCATCAAGTCAGAGTTCCTGTAACTATTGTGTGTTTAAATTCTTTATATTTACTGACAGGGTGTGGAATCCCAACAGAAGCAAAAATCTAACTGTCCTCTGTACCACTTTCTGCAAATATCACTTCCATGTTTATGGTGAGAGTTTTCATGCCGTGTGTTGAAATATATTTAAACGATGTCATTCGGTACACACCAAGTTTACACTGGTTTCCCCCAAGGCTGTGATCAATTCATTCCACCAGCTGGTTTGACTGATTTTTCCTTTGAATCAACCTAATTGCCTGGCTGTTTGGGCATCTGCAGACACCTTTACACAAAGAGAAGGCAGGCTTCACAGTAACTTGCTAAATGAGGGTTATTCTCATCTTCTGAGACCTGCCACGGATTTATTGAGTGACTGTTGGCATGAGTTACAGTCATGTCACCCACATCCTCTTTCTCATTTTTAAAATGAGAATACAAACATATACAGTTCTGCAGATGCTAAATGGAAAAGCAAATAATAATTGTATATTTAAAGATACATTTATCTTTTATAGAAAAAAAGGATTTATTCTATTCGAAATGCCAGCAAGAAGCAATATGAAGAAAAAAATTACCGTTAATAACTTAAAAAGATTTTTTAAAAGCTCCCTTTTAGTTGTATACTGAGGTTCTTTTAGGTCATTAATCAATGATAAATATTTAGATTTTTTATGTTGCAATGTACACCACTAGCTCTTTCAAAGTTAACAGGGATTAATTTTCTTCTGAAATAAATATTCTACTTAACAAATTGGCTAGGTTTGTTCACTAACATGTATGGCAATCAAGTCAAAGCTCTGATTTCATTCAAAACCGAGGTTTTTACCCAAATTTGTTTACCCATCTACTAATAAAAGATTTTCAATATATCATATACAATCCTGACAACAAAACAGAAAGAGTCAAAATATGTTTGTTAAAATCTGGTCAGATAGAACATCAGCTAATCTGGGTACATTTCCCTATGATTAACCAGTTCTTAATGACAACATTTCTTATCTTACAACTGTGACATGAAGAGGGAGCTGTAGCTCTTCTGAGACACAGTTCTGCAAGAACCAGCTTATCCACGCTCTCTGATCTCGTGTCTGTTTCTCTTTCTCTCTCTCTCTCTTGCGCTGTCCCTCATTCATTCACTCTTCCATCTCTTTGCCGTTGTGCCAGCTCAATTTAAATGTATCTGCTCTGTATCTGTTGAAGTGGAGATAATCCATGCAAATCAGGAGCAGTGGCTTTCAATGCTTGGTTCACAGGACTCAGCTTGAGGAGGTCACTCGTTCACAGCCGCTCCTCCCATTATATTTTTCCCCTTATTGCAGAACTGCTGTATGTACACAGTGACTGAAAGGACTCAATTTACTGCATCTGCTGCCTGGCTTTACTTACAACTTTTTTTTTTTTAAATAAAGGAACTTACCTCCATCTGTCTTTTCAAGGTAGGAAGTCTGATTCTTCTAAAGACGCATGTAATACCTACACTGTCTGCTCATTATCAAATGTCACTTGAATGCTTTATATTGTTGCTGGCATTAGGCACAAATGCTGTGGTTCCAGGTGTCTCATGCTTTTGTTACTTTAACGGTATAGGTGCAATTGTTTAAGTGCTGGGTGTTGTATGTAATGTTTATTTTCCCTGCAGCCAGCTTCAGTTTTACAATGCCAGAAAGATTATAGTGTCCACTCTCTAATCTAGAAATGCAATCCCCTATCAAGTTCTGCCTCTTAAAATAAATAATAATTTCTCAGTATGTTTTAACTTATCGTGTACCTTGGGCAATAATAGTCAAGTGTGAAATACAACCTTGTTTGGTTTGGTTTTGTTTTTTAACCTGGAACGCTCCTGCAGCATTTTCTGTAAAAAACAACTAACTGTTGAAATGTTTTTAACAACATCAAGAAAAGGATAGATTTTACTTCATTCTGCTGCAAAGCAAGAAACTAAAGGCCTTCTTGCTAATGAGCTGGTTAAACAGATTTATTCTTCACAATTCATAAATTGCTACTAGGCTATGCAGGAGTATCAGGATGAGAATTCAGTTGCTGTCATACATATGATTACTTATTGTTTGGGGATTGATTAAACTTTATAAAAAAAGTTTAATGTAGGAAGGCAAAAAAAAAAAGCTTTTCTTTGTATAACGCTATTTGATATCATTTTAAAAAAAAATTCAATAGCCAAATGGTTATGTTTAGATTGAAAATGCATTTAAGAAAATAACAGATTTGATGATATACATGCTGATTTATGAGGCAGTTCCTGGGCTTAACATTACTTCATATGTGTTTTATTGAAGTTACTTGTAATAATATTTTAGTCATTCCTTAACATTTAGATTTTAAAACATATTAAATGTCATAAAATTACAGACTCAAAAATATATTTTGATTAGCATAAATATAATTATAACATCACAGTTATTTTGATAAAGGTAATATGTCTTTGGATATACCCCTTATCAATATAATTTTACATGTATTACCTCATTTTTCTAAGAAGGTTTGACATGTGTCTATGATAGGACTCTTGAACCTCTTGAACAGTAAAGAATAGAACATAAACTGTAAACAAAGTTGACAATCCTGAAAAGAAGAAAAAATTATCCTCTCATCTACTGGATAGTTTTGATAACATAAATCTTAGATTTCATCTTCTAGGTAGATACTTGGCAGTTAGTGGAGTTTGAGGGGAAAAAAATTTAGTATCCACATAAAATATTCAGTGTCAAAAAACATGCAATTCTTTTTCTTTTTGATAGTCTTCTACTTTTCAAAAAACACGCTCTGATTTTTGAATACCGTGCAAGGCATGAAGCGCTGTCATTGTTAGCATAAAGAAGACATCTGCACACGTATCGCTGTGCAGAGGGCAATCTTTCTGTCTCTGGCATTTGTTAGGTTACTGTACTTAGAATTTAACAGACAAATATGTTCTGCTTCATGGCATTTCAGTGAGCCCATTGGTATGCAGGCTACTCTGCCAGGATAGCAACAGAAAAAAAAAAAAAAAAAAAGATATGTGTTTCATAGCAGTGGGTAATAAAAGCCCTTCACAGTGAGAGAAGAGGAATTTGACTTATTTCATATGGAGTAATTAGAATTTCTTTAAAACTCTTTGAAATACTGAGTGGAAAAGTAAACTGAGGCTTCCCAGCAAGGGCTAATTGAATTTATCCAGTCGAATCATGTAGTTGTCTATGACTGTCTTCTTCCCAGACCCTGTCACTGGAGGATTCCATTCACATTTCAGCATTACAGGAAAGGAATGGTAGAGGGCAATTCTTTCACATTGAAAACGAGTTTGAGAAGAGCACCCCACACAGGAAAACCTTAAGAGATGGAAAGGTGTGTGGGATTGCCTGGTTGTGTGAACTTGAGACTAATTCGAAACTAAAGGATGCCCTTTCAGAACAAAGGAACGCCGTGTAACACTCTGTCGGCAGCCAAGCTGAGGACGGATGTAAAAAGTGGCGGGAGAGATCTATTGGGGACTGAGAAAATGCAAACAACGAGGCGTGCTCTTCTCAAGCAATCTGCCCGTATTTGATAGGCATGATGACGTTCCCCCACAGCATCTCAAACCGTCATTTCAGAGTTATTTCAAAAGCACATAGTTTATGGACTTTCACATTTGTTTTCAAACTTCCTAGGAAACTCTCAAAGACCTAAGTTGGATGCCTTATGTTAGGTGTTACCGTGCATCCTAATTAAATGGTCCCAGCCTTCAGTTCCTGTGGGTTCCTTTTGCTTCATCTGTAAACTCACCTATTCCTCTAATAACTCTTCAGGATAAGTTACAGTTTACTCCATTTCCATGTGCCTTGCAGCAGGATCTCCGGGACTGGTAAAACTTGTAGCTGTACATAATACCATGTTGTTATTCCCACTTGATCCTTTTCTGCTGGTTTTACTGAGTACAATGAAAAAGATAAATTATCATCTTACAAGGATGCTTTGGAGGATGTTACTAAGTTCTCTGTAACTTCAGGAGTGTTCAGCGGGGCAAGAGAAACTTGCAGCCCCGCTTGAGGGGGAATGATGTGCTCCATCGGCAGACATTCGATGCCTGTATCATCTGTAGACGTGCAAAATGTGTCAGGAAGGATTGTATTATACCGTATACACTTTCTAAATCTTGAAATTCCTTGCTGGGTATGGATTGATTATAATATTAAGTGAAAACTCAGCAGACTAACTGCTTTATCTGTGTTAATGTAATCTGCCTAACACTATGAGGTTGATGGGACCATCTTCTCCTTTTCGTGAAGACATCAAAGAACAGAGAAGTTTCAGTAACTTAGTAAAGACCATACAATTGTGGTGGAATTGGGATTTGAAGCCATTTATTGTGATGCTGGCTTCAAAATATAACACAATAATATCTCCTTCCTGATTAGCTCAGATAACTAAACATAATAAGGACATCCCTCTCCTGCCAATAGCAAAAACATTTCTAGGTACCCATTTGTAGTCTTGATACAAATACCTGATTCTGATTCCTCAACTTTTTTCATAGCTTCTCCCTTCTATCCATAGTACCCTTATAGCAGAGTTTTATCAAGTTGTTTCATTCAGTGCATGCCAGGAATGGTTATTCTCGCAGAGCGTTTGTCTTTTACCTCAAGGAGTTAAGAACTAAATCAGATCTGTAATTCACTGACTTGTCTGCTGACAGCCTTTGAAGTACTGCCCGCACCCTCCACACACATTTTTTTTTATTCTGTCTAAAGAAAAGGATTGACATCTCTTTATATGTTTGGAATTTTTCAGTGGTATAAAGTGCGTGGTAATGATGGAAATTAACCTGAGGCTTTATCTAACTACCTTTCCTTGCAACTCTGCGGAAGTTCTGGTAACAATTAAAATTTGCATGCAAACAACTGTTCCTACCAGAAAAAAAAAAAAAAAAAAACCCATATATATATATATACATATATTCTTCTGTCTTGTCATGTCTTTTTTTCAAAATTTTCTGGGTTTGGAAAGGAAAGCTTTTCCCTTGCCTTTCTTTCAATTGGAATCATCTGAATGAAAATTTCCCTAGCTGAACGAGACCAGCACATTAGAAGAGCAGATAAAGAAAACAAATGAAGTGAAAATGCACCTTTAAATGGTGAGATTCTGAAACACTGCACATAGTTATCTGTCCTTTGTCAGAAAGTATTATCTCCTTAAGTAGAAATGGGCAGGAACAGGCCCATGCGGGGAAACACTTGTGGCTGTACTTCTGTCTATTTACTTGGGATACCTTGAACTATGGCACACTGTTTTTTCCTCCCAGTGTCAAAAGATGAACTATTATACATGTAACTCATAGGAATCTGATTCAAATACTGTGTTCATTTGATCTTTGAATATCGATATGTAATGTAAACAAAAATCTGAAGAGCATTAACACATAATGAAGTGGCAGAAAGGTATGGGACATGGGACAGTGGCATTGAGCCAGTACACATTTCTCAAGTAATGAAAAACAATTTTGATGCCATTCTGTGATACCAGCATTCTCAGCAGATCTTATTTGAAATCTCAGGCAGATGAACTGCCCTATATTTCCAGAAGCCCTATCTGCTAGCAAGCAGAAAGCCTGAGAACCTATCTTTACAGTTATTTTAATATATCAGTTTTGCCCATATTAGCTAAGCAAGACATCCGCCATTGGTGTAGGATAGGTTGGGATTTCATTTAAATTTGAGTTTAGCTTTCCGTCATCTCTTACTGAGTGATTTCTTCAGCTTGTGAGACTTCCCTTTCTGATTTGATTTCTCCATCACCTGGTTGATATTCCTACTTGGAAAAAATAAAAGGGGGCAGGAAGAGAACAGGGAAGGGTGGTTATGAGCTATGTGTTGTTATAAACATCAGAAGGAGTTGAGACTGAACTAAAAACATTTGTATATGTGCTGCTGAAGCAAGCACTGAACTAACAACATTTGAAAAATGTGTCCCTCATTGCTAAATTCTTCAGCTGTATAACTGAATTTCCTATCTAAAAATGTCAGTTTCATGAAATTAAAAAATTAAGTTAAAATATTTCTCTCACTGTGGAAACCTTGTAATAGGAGCAAAATATGTTAGTTTCTCAAATCATTAGCCACCAGTTCAGCTGGACAATTATCAATATCTTTGAGCTCAAAATTAAAACTTCACTAGCTAATAAGATCCATAGTTTGGAAAGGAAATCCAAAATTTGTAAAAAATCTTAAACCAGGATTTGAGAGTCTGTTTGTTTTGTTTACAACTGTTGTTATATTGGTTATTCCCTCCCAAAAGTATTAACGAAGGGCCCTTCCCACAGTCACTGAGACCTCTTCCCTGCATGTTCACAGCACCTAACGTTCATGCCACACAAGTCAGCCACTGACTGCTCTTGCCTCACATTTCCCTAGTTGTTTGGTGGGCCATATCGTTGCATCCCGTGGAGCCTGTAAATTATGGACGGTAAAAGTCAGTAACACTTAACTTTGTGTCCTTCACAGACATCAGCTCAGTATGAAGGCCAGAGACTATTCTTGATTCATATTTAAATGATTAATTGAATTTTTAAAAATTTAGGTTATATATTTTTTAAAAATGTGTCTCAAGTACAAACAGAGAAACATCTATTCATTCAAAACATTTCCGCCCTGGCTGGTGTAGCTCAGTGGATTGAGCGTGGGCTGGGAACCAAGCGGTCCCAGTTCAATTCCCAGTCAGGGTACATGCCTGGGCTGCAGGCCAGGTCCCTGTGAGGGCCATGTGAGAGGCAACCATACATTGCTGTTTCTCTCCCTCTCTTTCTCCCTCCCTTCCCCTCTCTCTAAAAATAAATAAAAATAAAAATATTAAAAAAAAAAAAACATTTCTTAATACCTACCTGTATTGTAGACACTGGGCCCACACCCAGTGTCAACTTAAAAAACAGTAACAGGATAAGAGCTTAATCCAATAGATAAAATTATGTGTATGTGTGTGTGTGTGTGTGTGATTTCTTATTTTGGAAATTAAAGGGAGAAGCAACTGGTAAAAGAACTAAGGTGGGTGAGAGCAGGAGGAAAATAAAAAAGATCAAGAGAAATAGAAAGGCCTTTCAGAAGATGGTGAAAGAATGGGGAAGAAATGTCTTGAGAGATGAGGAGAGAAGGGTTTAGAAGATTTTAAGATTTCAGATCTTAACCACAGTTTTTATTAACCACAGTTTACAGCTTTTTAACTTCTTTCATTAAATTGTCAGACACTATAAATGGAGTAGAAATAATAATTAATCTCAAGAGAGACTATTCTTGGGCCTGAAGCCTTGGCTGCCTGGGAATGCCTACATTAAGTGGGGTTGAGGTCCTAAGTAAGGATGAAAGCAAAGAGGATATAAGGTGGCTTTTAAAGCAAACTATAAAATAGTCCATCTAATAAGAAATCCCACAGAGAGAGTTTACAACCATAAATCAAATTTAAAAAAAAAAAAAAGTTGTCAGATCCAGTCTTACCCAGGCAGACATCAACACCGAAGCAGGGTGCAGATGCAGCCTGTCAAAGGAGTGGGTTTCAGGACAGCTTCAAAGGTAGATTGTCAGCCAGTGCTGTCTTGGAAAAAGCGTGGGATGCCCGGGCTAAGACTCAGGCTTCAGCAAGCAGTGCTGGCAGGAGGGAAACATGGAGAGCAGTTCGGGGATCATCATCCTGGGTAGAAAGCAGGGCTGCTCATCTCTCTCCTTCTGAGTGCCCGGTCCTGCAGGAAACAAATCTCCCAGTTTCTCTGAAGATTCAGGGTCAAGGCACTAAACCTATGGCTGTCCTTTCCCATTGGGGTTTGCTGGCCTCACGCTAGCGACATTTTGTTGTCTCAGCTCTCAGTCATTTTATTCTCCATCCCTTAGCCATGGAGATATTAAAGACTACTTGTGAAATCCTTCTGGTTAGTATGTAAAAAGCCATTGCATGCTGGCTACTGGGATTTTGCTGCATTCAAAGAGGGACAGAGCAGCCTGTAGGCAACTGAATCTATATTGCTAATTGAGGAAAACTAAATAAGGCCATAGTATAAAGTTTACAACCCTGATTGGAAGACAAAAATCAAAGCCATTTAAAATCATATAAACTGCCCTGGCCTACCAGTAGTTCAGTCAGTTAAGGCATCATCCGAATACACCAAAGTTGCAGGTTTGATCCCTGGTCAGGGCACATACAAAAATCAACCAATGAATGCATAAATACGGTGGAACAACAATTTGATTTCTCTCTCTCTCTTTCTTTCTCGCTGTCCCTCTAAATTCAATACATAAAAATTTAAAATCGAGAGAACTGAGTATACAGAGGATGCCCAATGAAACAGAAGGGGCACACACTTCAGACAGACGGACCTGTGTTGGGATCCCAGTAATTGGGGAAATTACTTAATCTCACTAAATTTCAGCTTCCTCATCTGAAACTGGAAATAAAAGTACCCACTTCTCAGTTTTATAGTAAAAAAATAAAATAATATCTGCTATACAACCAAACAAGGCTGAGCTCACAGAAGACACTGAACAGTACTTCCCCATATTTATTTTGTTTTCTGTTCAAAATCAAATCTACATTACCCTGGATCCCACTCACAGACATACGTATTTAAATGTTTCATGGCTTCATTTTAATCTGTAGCTAAGAAAAGAAAACGAGATTCATGGGACAACGAAGCTCTAATCCTGTCACTAACATAGCATCTGAGGGTAGTCTGACAGAATTCTTAGGTCTTCTCACTGGCAGTGAAGCAGATCATAGCTGTGCAAAGCAAATCCTTTTTTAGAAAAGATGTTTCCTAGGCCAGGAGTTATATTTATAAATTTGACTGAAATTAATATTTTACCTACCTCTATTTATGAGGCCCTGATTTAATATCCTTAAAGCCTAATGCCTAATAACCAACCTGGGTTAATTTCTATGGCCCTTCAGATGGCATGCCTATCAGTGTCCCCGGGCACAGGGCTGAAGGGTGCCAGCTACAGAGCTTGCTGGCTGCTCCCGCAGTAGGATCTCTGCAGGGCAGTATGGGTGTCCAGACCCAAGTTCAGAAGCAAGGCTGAGAACATTTAGGAGTTGACTATGAATTAGTCAAACATAAAATTCATCTAAAATAACTTTTTTTTTCTAATTTTTAGCATTTTCTGTGTATGAGGCGAGCAGAGAGCACATATTAGAAGAGAATAAGAATCAGGCAGGACAGGAGAAAATCAGGAGTGTATTTCACAGCTTTGTAAGATTTTTCTTATTTCTTTGGAAACTATGTAAATGAATTTCTTAAACACAGACTGTCATTGATTTTTTCTGATGTTCATTGATTCCCTCGCCATTGCTTCATGTGTGTGTTCTCCCAAAACATCTAGTAGCGATATTTCTCTCCCTCAACTCTGTCCCCAATCCATTATAAGTGTATCATTAAAACCTATTTAATTTCCTATGAAAGATTATATTAAGTGCACTTTCAGTGTAATTATGTCAATAGTGGAAGATAAACATGTATTAGGCAGTTCGAAATGCTGATTATCTGTCAGGGTAAATCTGTTTATTTCAGAGACAGCAATCTGACAACCCCCTGGTGTTAATCTGAAAAGTACCAGCTCTGGCCAGGTACAGTGTGGTGGGGTTCTGACAGCGGATGCTCTCACTGGCCTCCTACTGTGACATAATCTACATCCTATATAAACCCATATACAACTGTATGTAATAAAATGCAGACATGTGACTCATGTTTATGTAATATACTCATACTTTGGTGATTTTGTACATATAGAAAACAAAGTGTAATGTGAGAAGCACCACCGTCCAGTCTGCTTTAGCAGCTTTGCATAGGATGGAATGGCTTGAGAAAGAGGAGAGTGGATTACAGGATTAGGCTGTATTTGATTTTGCACCCAGGGCAGGGTTTGCCCTCACTAATGTCAGCTGAGAACCATTTGTATTAATCCACAGAAAAAGGAAAGAGCTGGTGCAAAGAAGGGGAATCAAGAGAGGAAGTTCTGGTAAAGGAGGTTTGTTTATCCAATTCTCAATGAAGCCGGCTTCTTTTACTGCTTTAACTCTTCTCTTTGAGATAGTAGTAACTAAATATATCCTAGAAACACAACTGACTGCCAGCTGCTTTGGGCCAAGAAATTTCTCTTCAATGAGATAAAACAGTATCAGGAAGTCAATATGCCACACACAGTGGCTGAATTTCACCAGGTTTTTGTGCAGCAGAAAATGAATCAAAATGAAAATTAATTGAATATTCAGGCATGGGTTGCCCACCCCCCTGAAAAATAAATTTGTCTGGCTTTATTACATTGTGATCATCTCCTGAATGTCACAAAATGCTGAGTAGAATAATAAAAATTGATATGTATATTGACATTTCAGTTTTCTAAATAGAAGCTGAGAAAATATAAACAGCATTTGGTCTTTGCAACTCTTCCTACCAACCGTTCGTTTGCTGACTAATTCACTGACTCTCAAATACCTCATTCAAGCTTAATATAAATGTCTTCTGAAATAAGTTCTCCCCAGTAGATTATGCGCATCTTCAGTTTGATTCAGAATTTACATGTGTAGTTTGCATATTTTTGCATCAGAGTGACTGCCTTAAATTAGATAAAGGTCACTGTCATTCATAATCAAGAAGAAAGTGGATTAAAGGTCACAATTCAATAAAAAAAATCTGATTAGATGTAGAGGTTTGTTCATGTGATTCAGTGTCACTGGATAAGTGGAAATCCTGAGTCAACAAATTAACCTCAGTAAAATGGGTGACTTGCTTCACTGTGATCAAAAATCTTTGGATTTTTGCCCAGTGTATAGTTTGTTTGTATGTAGCAGTGACAGGTACTTGCATTAACATTGTTACCACTAGGTGTCTTTTATGTCATTTGGTTTTAGGAGTGACATAATGACAATTTCATCCCCAAAATAAAGTAGTAAGTTATAATGAATTAATAATAGACAGATGTGGATTAGCAAGTCCCCAAGGACCTACAGTTACTTCTCCTATTTTCTCCCTGAGGTCGTTCGGAATCCTTCAGTTCTTTTGAAAAGATGGAGCTGTCGCTGCACATTTCTCCTCCTACATAACTGTATTATACCTGTCACAGACACCTAAGGGCCCCTATAAACCTTTCCAAATCTTGACATATGCTCAGTGTTTCTGCCTCTGATTAGAATTATATTATATAAAATAAATGTAGCCTGAGACTGACAATTATACTTTTTCAATCTGTTAAACTTTTAAGGTATATTTGAAAATGATTTCAGTAAGTGGAAACCAGTTGAAAACAAACAGATACTAAGTTTCAGTATGTCTTTATTTTGTCCAAAATTCAGCCGAATAGCACAGGTGTTAACAAATGCTTACTGTAACAGAAATCACTGTTACTGCCAGAAAAGTAGAATCGTATTTCTTCATCTTATATTTCTTTTCATTTTCACGTATGCTCTTAAGGGGAAATCTTACTCTCTCCCCTTGATTGAAACTCTGTTTTTACTCTCTTTTCTCTATTGTTTTTCACTCTCTTTGCTCTATTGGTATCATAGCATAGGATAGCAAAGGATCAAACACCAGGAAAAAAAAAAAAAAAGAAAAGAAAAGAAAGAAAAAGGCAAGAAGGAACCACCTTTTTAAAATACATTGTTTATTTTTCCAAAGAAAATCAAACATTTTTACAAGAACTATAAAGGTTAAATTGTTTAAGCAGATTATAATTAGTTAATTTTGTTAAACATATATTGGATCAATTTTACATTATTTTAATTACCTTTTGGAATAAATGCTTTGGTGAACAAATTCACTTGATGTTCAGGATCAAACAAAATTACCTTTCCTCTGGGTAGGCTTAAGTTTCACAAAGTGATTTGGAAATGACCTCCTTTGCTTTCATCTAAAAATAACTTTGGATTTAGAAAATGATTAAAGTTGGATATATTGTGTTCTAAGTCAATCATATTTTATGATTTTCATTGCTTATTTTTTGTTTAAAGAGGAACTAAATTTCACTAAACAAACTTCCCATTTATGGAAACTCTTGGAATTCATGCCATTTCATGGTATTTATAAGGTTGATTCAACTCTTATTTCCACCAGAAGATACACATTGTATTCTGGTAAATTTATGACTTTTTAGGACAAGGCACAGGAATAAAAAGCTAAATAATTATTAAATGTCATGGCCAAATCAGAGATGTTCTGATTTGCATCTCTGCAGTGTATGTGTATGTGTGTATACCAATATTCATAGCTATAAATAGGCAATTCCTAAATTGTAATTACTAGATCTCAGATAGTTGGATAGTACATAAGAAAACCACACAAATATCTCTCACTGATCCCAGTTTAAAACATGTAGGGAGCCACTTTGGAGAATGCAAATATGATTTTCCTTTTTTTTTTTTTTTTTTTTTGGTCTATGTGAAATCAGCAAATTAATCTAGTACCCAAAGATAGCTATCTTTTGGGGGGAGGGTGCTACAGAAGTAGTTGTCAGTTAGGGTAGATTTTGCTATCCAGGAGACATTTGGTAATATCTGGACACATTTTTGGTTGAGAGAGCAGGGGTGGGGCAAGGTAGGTGTTAGTACCGCTGACATCTAGGGGTAGAAATCAGGCGTTCTGCTAATAAACACATGGGACAACCTCCACCCACAACAAAGAATTACCCTGCTCAAAATGTCAATAGCTCAGAGGATGGAAAATCCTCTCTTATAGAAAAGAGGGACATGTTTTATTACAATGTGTCTCAATTCCACAACATCCGACCTGCACCTGGCTAACTTCTCTGCATGCCTCCGAACCGGCGGGACACTCATTGCCTCATTCTGAAAACTGCTGGTTTGTTTTCTGATTATGATGACACACCTTTGTGTTACCACACCACTGTAGCCCTCTGAATTGTAATGGTTGATTGGCTTTTCTGTATCTCATACTGAGCTCTAAATCTCCTGAGCATTGTACTCTGTACAGGATGGGCAAAAGCAGGCTTACAGTTGTGAGTACACAAGACACGGTTTATTCTTGTATTATTATTTATTAATGATTGTATTATTTTCCATATGAACAACTGTATTGCTGACATCTAATGTAGTTTGTGGGATATAACTGTCCTATTAAGATTTTTTGTTGAATGAACTCAAGCTTATCTCTAGAATATCTCCGGAAATAATACTGTGCAGGATGCTTGGGTTTAGTCTAAATAACACTTAAGATACCACGTTAAACATTATGAATTAAATATATAAGTGGTAGTTGCTTGACTAAATATATGGCTGTTTTATTTTTTCCAAAAAATTCAAACATAACCATGGTAGAGGGTCTGCCTGCACATTTATTTATGTCTGCATAGAGGGATGTGTTTTAAAACATAATCATGATTTATTTATTTATTTTTAAGATTTTATTTATTTTAGAGAAAAAAGAAAGGTAAGGAGAAAGAGGGGAAGAGAAACATCATTTGGTTGCTTCTTGTGCACCCCCAACCAGGGACCTGGCCGGCAACCCAGGTATATACACCCTGACCAGGAATCGAACCAGTGATCTTTTAGTTTGCTGGACAACACCCACCCCACTGTGCCACACCAGTCAGGACCGTCATGCGTTTATGGAACATGACATGATTGCATGTATGTATTTTTTCAATAAAGTATATATCTTAATGGAGACACTCCAAGATATGGGGTTGGCCAATAATTTTGTTTAGTTTTTTCTGAATGATGGCTCTAGTAGTGCTCAGATGTCTTTAACTTCATTTGAAATAATTTTGTTTCATTGTACTGTGACAGCTGTCATAACAGTGTGCATTTAAAAAAGGTCTTGTCAAAATTGGTGAATTTTTGTGCAGCCATTTTAATATAGAAGATGGAAGAAAATACACATTTTCAGTCTATTGTGCTTTATTATTTCAAGAAAGGTAAAAATGCAACTGAAGCACAAAAAAAGATTTGTGCAGTGTATGGAGAAGGCGCTATAACTGATCAAAAATGTCAAAAGTAGTTTGCAAAGTTTCTCGGTACTATTGACATTTTGGTCAAATAATTCTTTGCTGTGGTTTAGCAGCACCCCTGGCCTCTGCCCACTAGGAACCAATAGCAGGAGATAGCCAACATACTCAAAATATCCAAATCAACGAAGTTAATGGTTAAAAGGAATAACGTCTTTTATTTTACGGAAAAAAACAGGCTTTTTGGCCAACCCAATAATATCATGAATATATACACATTACCTAAAGGAAGCATATTTTCACATTTGCATTATTAAATTTTTCAAACTCTAATGACTATATTTAATATGCAACAAAAGAGGGTAAAACACTCTCCACCTATAAAGAATATGGATGCCTTTAATGAAATCACTAGTATTTCTGTGTTCTATGTTTTCTCGATCTTTGTGTTTTAGGTTATGAAAATGGTCAATGATGGTCAAATTATGAAAATACATCTGTGCAATTGAATAATAAGTGATTAGTTAACTTAGTGATTGGTGTTTATTGATGAGATTTTAGGACTGCCTTTTACATCAATTATTATACCTTTCAACAGTAATGTTCTAAACTCTGAATTTTGGCAATACTGTGTGTTCCTTATAATTCCGCAAAGAGGAAAAGTGAAGTCTAAATCTGGTTTATTCTCATTAGTAAATATCAATGTAAGTGGCTAATTTGGCAAAGTAACAAAAAAATTACTTCAATAGAGCTTAAAGAAAGATTTATGTTCCGTTTTTGGCTCTGCCATTTAGAAGCTATAAGGCCTCATGCAAATTAACCCCCCTAATCCTCATGTTCATCTGTGAAAGGGGGACAATACCAACATCTACTAATGCCTACCTCTCATGGTTGTTGTACAGATAAGTGAAGTGACATAAAACAGGACTTTTTATGTACCCATAGACACAAAAGGTAGTTCAATAAATGGTGTCTATTACTAACACAGTTGTAGTTGCAGAAGTTACCATGTTAGTAGCAATAGCAGTGGCAGGGGACTATAAATCCAGGGTTTCTCTTATAATCTGGCAAATATACCTAATGACATTTCTATAACTTACAATTGAGTTTATATTAGAAAAAATATTTATAGAAGAAATCCTCTAATATGTTTTCTTCTTATTGAAGTCATAATATTCAGCATCACTTGTGCTCTTAACTACCATAATTCTCTCTTTTCTTCTACTTCTATCTTTATGTTATGTGTAACATTCATTTTATTTCCCCATCAATTTCATTATGTTTGCAAGTTTGAAAGGTACTTCTCTAGTGAACCCAACAGTGATTTCCTGCACCTCCATGTGCTGCAATAGCTCACCAGAATCAACATAATCATAAACAGAAATCCAGATTTTTTTAACAGGATGAATCATAGATAAGAGAGGCTGTGAAATATATAAATTTCTCATCCAACTAGGAAAATGCCATCCATTTCTCCTCCATTGATCCCAGCGGGCCAGTGTGCCAATGTGCCTTTGAGAATAGCATTTCTACATGGCTGATCATAGAACTGTAGCTCAACAAATGCATTCTGAATGGAGCTAGAGAAATGAACCTTTGTATAGAACTACAGAGGCTAAAATAATCATGAGTTGAGTAATCATGAGTGGTTTTATTGCATTCATTAATTTTATTTTTTTAAATAAAGCAATAATTAAAGAGGAAAATAAAATCCATTTACTATTTTGTCATCTAGTCCTTTTTGGTTATTTTTAAAAATTATTATTTTAATATTTATATAAACTGTATATAGCTGAAGTTCATAAGATATGGTTAGTATTAGACTTTAATAATTTAAACCTTTTGTTTATAATTAATTTTAAAATAGTTGAGGCACAGCACTTATTTTAAAACTTAAGGAAGTGAAATGCTTTTGACTATATGATGAACTACTATTCTTTTACCAACACATTTATGAAGCAAATGCTGAAATTTTTTAAAACTTAAAATAAGCTTATTAAAATACATATGAATCATATGTACATTATATGGCTCTCTGAAGAATTGATATTTAAACCAAATAAATAAAGATAGGGGGACAGACTATTCCAAGCAATGGTAACAGCATGTGCAGAGTCTTATAATCAAGTCCTCTATGGTGGGAAAGAGCTTAGCAGAATTGAGAAAAGGGAAGAGAGGAGGATTAGAGCATATCAATGAGTAAGGAAGAATGGTGTGAGAAAAAAAGTGAGGGCAGACTGTTATAGCCATTTAGAGCCACATTAAGCCTTTTATTCTAAGTGCCAGGAGAAGCTACAGAAGAATTTAAGCACAGAGTAAGAAAAAGAGATTTACTTTTACAGTGATCGAATAATTTGCGAATAATGTATTCGGTCGGGCTAGAGGTAGGTGGTGAAGAACCCACTTCAGAGCCTGTGCAGAAGAGGCAGGCAAGAGATAAAAGGTCATTCGGCCTCAGATGGAGAAAGTGGAGAATGAATAAAAAACGAGAGACTGAAAGACACGGTAGAAATAATAATCAAGAGAATTTAATGATGAATTGAATGTGATTGTGGAGATGAAGATACGGTGCTAAGCAAGACCCCCATTTTCTAGTATGAGTGACTAGATGAATTACTGAGAAAAAGTAAAGAAAACTTAAGGGAAAATGTCAACTGTCTTATTTGGCCATAATAAGTCGGAGGATCAGGATCGGTTTTTTAAAACAACAACAGCCACCAGAAAAATTGTTGACAGTTTCTATTATTGGGGTGATTATTCCGTGAATTGTCAGACAAGAGAGCTGAATTGTTTTGTTTCCTTTAAAAAGAGCAGATCCATGACCACAATGTTAAATTTGCTTAGGTCAATTTCAGCTCAGTACACAAAAGACATATTTTTAAGAACTAGACTATTCAAAAAAATGAGGACTTCCCCAGAAAGGGCTAAATTTCCCCTCAAAAAAGCTACGCTGGCAGAGACTAAAGTATACAGGAGATGTTTTTTAAAAGATTTCTGCAATTTATGGAAGACTGAACTTGAGTTTCTTTCAATACTGTTATTTTTTTTAATATTTTATTTCTTTTTAGAGAGAGGGGAAGGAGAAAGAGAGGGAGAGAAACAGCAATGTGCGGTTGCCTCTCACATGGCCCTCACTGGGGACCCGGCCTGCAACCCAGGCATGTGCCCCGACTGGGAATCGAACCGGGACCGCTTGGTTCCCAGCCCGCTCAATCCACTGAGCTACACCAGCCAGGTTCAATACTGTTATTTTCAGTTTAAGACCTCAAGTTTTGACTCCTTGAGGAGAAAACAAAAAAGATTCTCACTTAAGTCACCACAGGTGTCTGGTAAAGCATTTAATCGCCGATTGCTACTGGGCATGTACCTTTCCACTAGAAGGGTTATTGATTGCATCAAGCAACTATTGGCTGATTACTGAAATGAGCATACCTTCCCTCTCAGGTAAGTGAGGGTCAGCACCATGCAAAGGTTAGAAGCTGAGAGTTCTCTTCCATTATGACCCCAAACTCTCTTACTGCAAAAGTCAGTAATTTATTATGGCTTGCTTTCTTGCTGTGCTTAAACTTAGCCTCAAGCATCCTCCTCCATTCTATACTCCCAGACAGTCAATAACCACTGATTGGCATTGTCATCTGAGATGATATTCAAGTCAGTTTTCATGAGTGCGCAACCCCATGACTCACAGCCCTTAAAGATGTCTACCCTCACAGGCTCCATGGAGGATGAGAAGCTGTGAAGATTTCTCCTAGGTTCAGAGGACCTCGCTGAGAATTAATACAACTTGTCAGCCAGAATACTATTTCCATTTTTCCTCCTCATCAGTGGTGCTTCATTTTTTCCCCTAAAAAAAGCTTTGTGCCCTGGCTGGTGTTGCTCAGTGGAAAGGGTTGCCGGTTCAACTCCCAGTCAGGGCACATGCCTGGGTTGCAGGCCAGGTCCTCAGTGGGGGCCACGAGAGAGGCAACCACACATTGATGTTTCTCTCCCTCTCTTTCTCCCTCCCTTCCCTTCTGTCTATAAATAAATAAATAAAATCTTTAAATTTTTTTTTAAAAGCTTTGTAAATTTAAGAAGATTCTGCAGTGTGGTCTATGTAAGTATGTGCAGGTGGAGAGATTACTACATCTTTAAGTTTGTCGTAGTATCTTTATATGTGACCCTGCCTTGAATGGAGAGCAGGAGAAAAACTTGGCTGCACAGCCAGGCATCCCATGACAGACAGCACACCTAATCAGAGCCAGAGGTTTGAGGCAAAATACTCCCGTCCTCAAGGGGGAAAAAGGGCTTATTTTTCTTTCTCATAGACTGAGTGTTCAGGAATAATTGTATGCTTTGTGATTGTGGTGCAGGGATAGTACCTATCACATTAGAGTTCAATTTTAATATATCTAGAGCTTTTTAATAAGACACTGTGTTCAGACTAGGGCACTGACTGATTAATAAGTTGGTTCAAGTAGACTTTCATTCAGGTCTCAGGAATAAGTGCTCTGTCTAGTTGATAAATTTCCACACTAAACACAAACGTTGTTATTTGTCATATACTAACTGTTTTAATGGGCCATTCTTCATGATCTTTAACAACTATCAATTGATCTCTAGGACTCAAATGTGGTACTGCAATCCAGCTATGTTCAAAGAATCTAAGTTTAAAAGAACTACAATACAAAAGAAATAATGAAAAAAAACATCAATTTACTCTAGGGACAGAAATATATTAAGCACATTAATGGAGATGTGAACAACAAGCAGTGACTCAGAGCTGTTGTTTTTCTCTGTAACAGAAATATAGTAATCATCCAGACAGTTATATTTACAGATCCTCAGCTTTTAATAAAAGTATATCTAAGAATTCTATTTAGATTTTCAGACCATTACATCTTGAACCATCAAAAAATAATCAGATATGTTTTAAATCAGCTGGGAGATAAACTGATCGATTTCATACTTGTAAAACATAAACTCTAAAGGTAGCTTAATTTTTACATTCATCATTTGTGATTATTTTTCCAGTTCCTCCTTGCCTAGAAAACTATATATCAAACTCTGATTTCCCTTCAGCAGACGGTAGGCCTAGGCTACTTAATACAAATAAAACTCAAATGCTAGAAATTAAATGAGTTCTTTTTAAAGAGGTTTAGGACAAACAGTTATGTCCTCAGAGTACAAAGGGACATGCTTACTTCTTATCTGATAGTCTCCAGTGGTAGCATTAGCACATTGATGTTTTATGCATTTCATACATAATGTTCAATGTGATTATGAAATCCAGACTGCAGAGCTGAATTAACTTTGCTGAGAATGGAATGGGATGGAAGGAAGAACATGTGCTATTGAGAACAATCATCTCTTCCCTTTATCTTCTAGGAGATCAGTGGAAGCCTGTCTTTCGGAAAGTCCTCAAAGACAGATCAAATGTGATAATAAAGCTTCACTATCTGAACAGGTCTGCCCTAGAAATAGTGCTTTGGAAATTTGAGTTGGGAAAGAAAGGCAGCCTGTGCCAGAAACTGATTAAATTTCAGTCATCTATCCAAAGAAATCCCTAGTTGCTTGTAAAATGCTCCATATAATTACAGTAACTACGGGTTTTAAAGGAATTTACACATTAGCCTTTATCATGGGACTTTCTTTGTGGGTGTATTTCTACTTTAAAATCAATATCCCTAAAATAAACTTTAATAAGATTTATTAATTTTATCTATGTGGACTTTTTAAAAGTCAATATCAAATATCTTTCTCTAGATTCTTCTTGGCATTTGAAGAAGCTTAGGTATAATCAAATACCATGTCCTTTGTATGTTAAAAAAATCATTGTTCTATGACTTTGCTCTTATATACAACTTAGCCCTATTTTAAACTTTGAAAGAGTTGTGAATCGATGAAAAGACTATTTAAAGTGTATGGGTCATCCTCATGCATGATCTCAGTACTGTGGACAAGGCCCATTAGGAGCTTCTGGAGCTATTATCTGGCTCAGTGTTAGATCTGAATAACCCAGGGAAGTAGTCTGACAGCCCCCAGCTAACCCTGCACCATGGTGGTTAAAATCACATTTTCAAAGCAATCTACAGGCTTTACAAAAAAACAAAAAGGCTTTGGAAAGTTGTGCCCCAGAGAAAAACAAGACTACTACCTTTCATCGAAAGTATAGTAAGAAGCACTTGTAGGATACCTTGAATTTTAAACCCTTTTCTATTCAGAAGAGACAGCACAAACATTTTCTTTACGGTCAGCTTCTAATAGAAAACTCCTATCAAGTACACATCCAATAAGCTTCCTGTTAGGTGGCTATAATCTTAATTCAAAGAACAAGGAATTTATCTTTTTCACTGGAAGGAAGACTTCTGAGGAAGTCAAATGTTGAAATTTTATTGATGCCAGGAGAATTCTATCAGTGAAGCATAAAGGAAACATCAAATTTTGTTACCCCTTGAAAATGAAACCTGATTTCATCCTAAATCTCAGACATTTGAAACATAAAAGGGAAGCCAATATTCCATCCCCCCCCAAAAAAAGGTAAAAAAATTAAGCCTCAGTACTAGATTGAAAGCAATAACTATCTTTTCTATATTTGCTCCACTCTCATTATGTCTAGTTTCTTGAAATATAGTTTATATGTAATTGATATCTTTATACTATCCTGGAAAGCTTATTATCAAATGAATTTATAATATTAAAACTATGAGTCAGACATACCTTAAAAAGATAATTTAGTAGTTAGCCAAAGTAAACATCACATCCTTCCACTTGGGAAAATAGAGAAAAAAATCCCAATATTATAACATGTCTAACTACCCAAGGATAAGTATCCCCTCAATTCCAATACCTATACCCACCTCATTCAACAATAAGCTATCTCCAGCTCCCTCCCCTGCCTCCCACACACAGAAAAATGTTATTTGACACTGCATTGACTCAAAACATGAAAGAGCTCGATCTACTTAATTATCATTTTATAGTCCGCCTTTTAAACTGGACTGTTTAAGTATGGTTTTCATATCCTTTGATTTGCTAGTAAATGCTATTTTATATGATCTGTGGAGCATCTATCAATCTATATTAGAATTGGGTCTAGTTGCTTGTAGTATAGAACCAAGTGGCTAAAAACTTCAAATACATATTTTTTTCATGCAAAAGAAGTCTGAAGGTCCTCTCCCCAGGAGTAGTATGGATGGCAACTCTACTGTTATGAGACATCCATGCTCCTGCTATCTTTACTCTAGGCCACCTTACATGCTGGCTTTTTTTATTTAAGTTTTCCTCATGTTTGCAAGAGAGCACGAGTGTTCTAGCCATTATGTTATTTTTCCAAACAACAGAGAGGAAAAGGGGGAAAAGTCTTATAGAATGATCCTATCGCATTCTTTGCCAAACACCACCACTGCCACATACCCACACTCATCTTTATATCTCTATATCCACCTCTACTTTGAAAAGAGGCAGAGAGACAGTTTTGTAGACAGACACATTGCTGGTCGCAACAACATAGGAATACTGTTACTTATGGGAAAGAAAGAATAGGTATTAGGTAGGCAGTTAATATTTCCTGCCACACAATCTTTATATTTTCTCTTTAAATACATTTCCAAGGTGGCTTATTTGGGGAACCTGTAACTGAAATTGAATGCAACATATTTCACAAAAGCTCAATGGAGATTCTGTTAGCTGAGATCTTTTTACCTACATACTCCTGCCTGAGCAGCATCATATTTTTAGAAGTGAAAGCTCTAAATGTAAAGTACAACTTTAAAATAATTTTAGTTAATTAAAATTGGCCAGGCCACCAACATTTTTTAGGTGCCAATTTATTTTTCACTTCTGAAATTTTGAAGTGATAGGCATCTATGGTTTAAGCAACTGTTATTTCAAAGCTTAAGCGATTAAGAAAGAAAAATGTTTGGCTTTCATGCTATTAAATGTTCCTATTTTGTTTCCCCTGAAACACTGCAGTTACCAGCACATTATTACATTGCTCTAAAAATTGTGATCTCTGTAGATGCATTGTCATCTAACAGTTCCGCTGGTGCAGATTTCCTTCTTTTGCTTTCACATTTCTGATGATCAGTTTTTAATTTGAGTCGAGGTGAAATAGAAAGAAAATTGCCATGTTGATTAAATTGCTCTTAAGTAAATGGCAACATTTTTGGTCATCCAAGAAGCTTTTTAGTGTCTAGCTGGTATTTTGCCCTAAGCTAATAAACCACAACATCATGAGATTAAGGATCATTAAAATATGAATTTTCCTAACCCTGGTTAGCATCTCATCATCGTGATGAGGATGACCAAAAACACCTGAAATATGCTGATGTTTTACATAAAAATAGGGTCAGAAGATAATCTCAAATACTGGCCCGATGGGGAATAATTCAAACAGATTTCTGAAACTGTCACACGCCACTGAATAAAACGCCTGTGATACAGGGCCTGGCCTATGGCAGATGTAGTTTATAGCTGATTAAAAAAAAGAGAATTCACACATCTTTATATTAGAATGGATGCATACTTCTGTGGAGAATATTCTACTGGTGGGGAACACACAGAGAATGCAACTTTAATTTATCTAACTTCAATCCAAAATTATCTAATGCACCTCACTTTGTCAAAGTCAAAGAACGCTGCACAGGTTAATTATCTGGAGAGTTTGGACGCCCTTAGGTCAGAAATTATTATTTTAAACTGGGATGTATTTAAAAGTCGGTTAAATTAATAGGCTTTTCTTTTACACCATGCCATTATCATCTAAGTACACAAAGGCTGTTAACACCTGACATACCTGATCATCATCACTACTGGCTACCAACAGATGTATCAGTCACAACAAATGTATTCTAATCGTGCCCTGGAAAGAACTGTTTCACACCTTTGGAGGATGACATCTGCACCATGTAGATGTGCAAAAAAGTGTTTAAGGTCTGCATTTAGTGTTACCTATTCTGTGCACTTGAGGAAACATGTAAGGATTACTCAGAGCATATTCTGGAGGAACTAAGAACACATATGAGTAAGTATTGATGAGAGCAGTTTAAAGTTTAACAACATAGAGTTTGGTTGATAAATACATACACGATTGAATCATACATTTTATGAGTGCTTGAACCATCTCTTAAACTTGCTTGCGTGCCCCATGCTGCCTGGCACAGCACCCGACAAACCGTATGTTCTCACTATGCATTTGATGGCAGCGAGTGTTTTACTTTACATCTGCATCAAACTGAAGTATGAATTAAAAAGTGGAGGGTTTTTGACATTTACATCTCTACTTTCTCATACCTCATTTAATTTCTTTTTTTAATCAACTAGTATAAGACTGTCTAGAAATAAGAAATATTCAAGAATGCTAAAGATAATAAATAACTCAGAGAGATTTCTCATTTGCAAGTAAAATAGATGGCTTGGGAATTAATTCACGATACTAGTTAGGCTCAGAAATAATGACTAGGTAAATTTTGACCTTTTGTAGATGTGTTATTAGTTCTTTAAATTTTGAGGCCATAGTAGTCAAGCAGTAGAAATATAGATAATAATATATGAAGTCATGGGCGTGATAGAACAATGACTAAATGCTTAACTTTTTCACAATGATTACCTCCAAGTTATATTTATTTTCCCCAAATAATTATTAGCTCTATATAAATAATATACTTTATTCCCTTGCTAGTGGAAAATGATGTCTGACATTAAGGAAAGGTCAGGTATCATGAATGGGAAACCACAATGAGCATTGCCTTTAAAGATTATTGAAGTAAGAGGTACATATATTTGACAAAGTATAGAAATCAAATAGTTGCCATGTTAGCAGTGCCCTTTTACACGTCATAGATTTATTGACATTTACTGAGTATAAAAAAGAGTTGGAACTCCGAATAGTTATTATGCATTATGATGAAAACCATAATATTACCTCCCTGAAGATTATATGAGATCATTTTAACCAGAGTATATTCACCAATTGATTGGATATCAGATTGGGATAGAAGTTAAACAAGATCTTTATTTTCAGAAAACACAAAAATATCAATTAGTTAAGTCCTTTATGTCAGCGTAGTTGTATCTGTTGACCTGGGTACAAGTTAAATCCATAGTATACCGACATGCACACACCAACATAAATGTTCCATGGGCCTAAGTTGTACTTAATATTTTGAGGTGACAAATGAATTCTGCAGTTCACAAGGGTACTTACTGCTATAGATGTCTGAAATGAGAAGAAAATATTGGCCAACTCCATACTTCTCATTTAAGTGCAAAATCACAATGTGGATTTTACACTCAGAATTCTCCTGTGAGAAGTCAAAAGAAATATATGCATTTAAGGTTCTAGAATATTTACTCTGACCACTTCATTTTCTCCCTGATAAACAATACAATTCTGCTTTAATTTTGGAGTCTCCCATTTAATTATTAGTATATTTGATCAGTAAACAAAATATTTTTTGCAGAGATTGTGAAATTTTAAAAAATAAGAATTTTTATAGAGATTTTGAAGTCTTTCATCTGCCAGTGAAGTTGGATAAGTACCTCATGGGGCCAGAATGATGGATGTTCATCAGATTTGGTGATATCCATGTTCCAAGAGTCTCAGAAATGTTAAATTCAGACCTCCTAATG
Organism: Micronycteris hirsuta; assembly: GCA_004026765.1. NCBI lineage: Eukaryota > Metazoa > Chordata > Mammalia > Chiroptera > Phyllostomidae > Micronycteris > Micronycteris hirsuta. The sequence continues at coordinate 115,058 of PVJI01001774.1, read as the reverse complement.
GAAATACAATTTAATCCCAGGTAAATGTTCTTGTTTGCCATTACCTGAGTGATTAGATAGCCTTTGAATCTTATAGAAGCTTGAAATATACCCAAAATGTTGGGCTTCTCTGAGGAAATATATATTTGAATGTATAACAATAATACTTTATATGAAATTGAACCAAATATCCATAACATAAGTGTTGTTTGCCTTATTTTCTCTAGTAGCACATGATAACAAGAAAGTTGGTTTTTAAAAGAGGGAGAGAAGTAGATTTTTCTATGAGGTTTGGAAACACTGAGTTTAGTAGTTTTTGTTATTTCATTTTCTAAAACCGTTTTTCTCTAGTTTTGCTTTGTCTTCCTCAGAGAAAAATGAATCATCATGAGATTGTAATATTTCACAATCAAGAGAGCTTAGAGGTCATGCACTAAAAAGAACAATGGCCTGAGAATTAGGAAACTAATTTCTGAAATAAACTCTACCATTCTCCAGTTGTATAGCTTTGGGCAAGTCCCGAAACCTCTCTAGACCTTGTACACATTGTTCATGACGGTGTAAAGGGAGGAAATTGGAATAAATCATTTAAAGGCATTTATCATGTCAGGATTTTGCTCAGCATCTACCAACAGCATAGAGGATTTAAAGAGAGATAACCCAAATGCATAGATTTTATTACCAACCAGGGCTCCTGTCCTGAATTTGCTCTCCTGTGTAGAGGAAGTAGGCTGAGAGAACAGGACTACACTTCTTGTTTCAGTCTTAGTGCCTAAAGCAGCATTGAGCCAACAGACCTGGCCCTTTATCTGCCTGGACCCCAGGCACCTCCTCACCTTCTTATCCTTTCAGAGCTCAGGGTTTTCCATGTCACCTCCTACCACACACACACACACACACACACACACGCACACGCACAACTGTTATTTCTAATCTTAATGGGAAGTGATACAACAGGATATTTTTCTTTGGTAGTCTTCCCTTGGAACATTTTGACTCTGAAACTTATCAGGGATCTTTCCAGTCTACTTTGTGTCCAACAGCCCATTGAAGTAATATGAGTGTGGATAGGAGTTTCTCAATATTACAACCCAATGGCATCTTTAAGCCTTCACAATTAGAGCAGAATGATTACCCAACCCTACAATCAGCCTGTGTCTTTGCCTCAGCTTCCCCACTTATTACCTGTGTCACTGAGCAAGTTGCTTGATCTCACTAAGCCTCACTTTCCCTATTTGTGAGTGGCAGATCATATGGGGACCTTCCTCCTAGGTCTTCTAGCATAACAGGGCATTGATCCATGCAGCTTTGACTGCATAATCCATATTCTTTAACAATACACTGCTTCTTCTCCTACCCATTGTGACATTCTCCCTCCAAATTTCCATTAAAAAAAAGATTGTCTTTGATATATTCGACACTTCCTAGAGCAGAGCATGGGGGCCACATAGAGTAGGACATTTTTGTTGGTTTGTTTAAGTAGATGAAAACATAATCTCGGTTTGGCATGGATTTCGTGGCAAATAAATATTAATTAAAATTCTTGCCTTTGCAAGCATCTGGCACAGTGCCTTGACAATATAGACATTTACTATAAGTATGGCCAGTAAATAAGGTCTCTACTTTCCTCAAAAGCTGCATGAGGAGGGTGGCTAATTGCTGACCTCGCTATCAGCCTTAACCGCAATGGCTTGCAAGAATCATTGTGGTGTGAGAAATTTGGCCAGTCATAAAGTCAGGAATATAAGCAGGCAGGTGAACCTGGAAAGCACATAAGCTTCTAGAATTCATTCATCCACCATTACATTGTACATGCAATAAATATTTACTATGATACTAAAATTGGCCAGTGAACAATAATTTTCTCTTACAAACATTCTAGTTACAGATGATATATAATGAAAAAAGAAAACAAATAGATAAGCCAGTTAATGCTGGATATAAGTGCTTAAAAGACTATTGTTAAAGGACAATGTGATAGTGACTGGGGTAGACAGGGGTGCTACTTGAGATGATCAGGAAGGCCTCTCCGAGGAGGTGACTTTGAGCTGAGATCTCAGTGACAAGGAGGAGCAAACACAGGATGATCTCAGGAAAGAACATCCCATTCAGAGAAACAATGGAACGAGCAGTTAGAGAAAAGCAAGATGATGCCTATGGCTGACACTCAGAGCATGTGTTGCCAGATAAGCGCAGAGACTTGGGTGACTGCTCAACAGAGGCACAAAAAAGAGGCATAAAAATGTGTAGAAATCAATCGTAACAGAGTGGCCCAAGCCACATTGGAGCACATGTAGTTTTAAATCTCTGCTCTTCTCCTTCCTACTTGTGAGACCCTGGGCAAGTCAGTAAACTTTGGGAGTCATACTAACCACTCCTCACAGCCGTGTGAGTGTTCAATGCCATAGTGAGTATAAAGAGCCTAACACAACACGTCACATACAAAAACACTCAACAATGACAGCAACACGTTATTATAATTCTTAGTGTGATGATGCCGTCATAGTGGTGGTGGCAGAGGGGAGCTCGTTTTCTATTTTTCAGTCTAAGATATCTTCTACTGAAAAACAGTAAAACTGTTTATGGTAATTTAACCAAACCACAAAATGAATTCACTATTTCTATTTATACATTAAAACATGACAAAGTTAAATCCCTTACGCTCAATTCTGGCCACTACAAGTGTACGCAATACCTTATTAGTAGTCCCCACCCAAGTTTACCTGGATAGGGACTTGTTTGCCATCCTGGGCTTCGGATCCAGATTAATGATGGGATTGAAGGAACAGCAGACCCAGGACTTTTCCGAGAATTCCCAGAACTTCCCTGCGTTGACAGCACAGGCTCTGGGGCCTACCAGTCCACGTTTCAATCTGGCTCCACCTCTTGCCGGCCGTGAGCCGGGGCAGTGTTCACACCTTCTCTGTGTCTCCTTTCCTCATCTTTAAAGAAAATACTTAGATCTTGTCAACCTTATGAGCAATAATTAGATAATACATTTAAAGTACGTGTTGTAGTTTTTTATGTAAAATAAATTCTCAGAAATATTAGCTATTATTACTATACCCCATGAACCAGTATTTCTGCCATATAAATTTTACTCCTTTTAAATAGTTTTCTAATTTTAGAATGAAAACTTAGAAAATGATTTCCATGTTGCAGTGTCCCTAAATATATCCAGACATTACCCTTTTAGTTGGTTAAAAGAAATACCAATTTTACAGTTATGCTTTTCTGGCCAATACACTGTTAAGTTACATGAATATATTTTTCTCCAAAGGACTTAGTAAAAAAAAATTTTAAAGAAAGTACTTTGATAACATTTAAATGGAGTAGTAGAATTTCAGGTGACTTTTACTGTACTCTTTCCCTCTCTCTTTTTTTAAATATGGCCTATTAACACATCTACTTTTCCAGAATTGGCACTTGCGAAAAATGGTTGCTCACCTCTGCCCAAAGTCATTATCACACATTGATTATCAGTCAGCACCTTAGAGGGATTAGTAGCCAGTCAGAGACACTAAGAATCCTCACTGGATGGTTGTGTGAAGGAAAGTGGAAGCCAAGGGGCTGAAGAAAGTGTTCCAGGAAAAGGGAAAAGAAAGACATCTAGGGTGACCATTAAATGAAGCAGAGTATGTCAAGGGCTTAGCATGATCCTTGGCTCACAGTGAATTCTGGTACCACTAATAAGCTTTCCTCTGTGACTAACGATCACAGATTCCTTCTTTTAGAAATGAGGAGATTAAGTAAGTTGCCCAAGGGCACATATATGCAAGAGCCAAAATATGAAAATACATTGGTTTGGATCCAAAGCCTTATTAATGCTATGATTACAATAAGATAAAAATACTTTAAATATTTGCATATGACTCACCACTGTTTTTTAAAAAGCTATTTATGAATCATTTTATCTGCCTGCACACATACACACAAACTGTTGAATATCATTGTTTCATTTTGTAGATGAAATTTCAAAACTCAGTATGTGCACATAATTTAAAATCACATAGCCAGAGCTGGATTTTGAACCCACGATTGCTGACTCTTTGTCCAGTGTTTTTCCAGTACACCACACTGGTATCATTGATTAATTGCACACACAAAAACACCCACAAAAAATCTTATGAAGTCTACATAAGACAATCCCTCACCCCAAACTAAAACTCATTCTTGTATGCAAAAACACACAATTTAGTGTGAGAAATAAAATTTCGATGCACACACAAAAAAACTCCCCTAACATCTTTTCCGTATTACAGATGAGCAAATACAGGATTAAATATAATTAGCCTGTATGATTCCAGCTGCCCCTCACATACTCCTTCTGCCTCCATTCTCCCCTACTATTAGTCATTCACAATCAATTTTGGAAGAAGGAATATAATGGATGCATATCCTCTGTTATTTGTCTGAGTTTTCACTGATTTGGAGATCTCTTTCTTCCTTTAGTCATTCTACATTTATTAAATCCAACTAATAGCCAGACTCCTGTACCAAGCATTGAGGCAATAGTGTAAAAAAAAAAATACTATCTTTCTCTTAGGGGCTACACCAGTTCTTCAATGTTTGGTGGAAAATTTTAGTTCAGTAAATATCAAAATTAGTTGGAGTCTGAATTCTAAAATTCCCAAACATTTTCTTCTGTTTAAGTCCCTGGTTTAAGTGAAAGCCTCCTTTAAGGGTGGCTGTTTGTGAGACAGGAGAGATTATTATCATAGCCCCGTTGTGATGACCTTCCCTTTATCTTTACTTTCATTCCTGATTCATGTTGAGTGACTTGTCGGAGTTTCTCCTCTGTGGTGCCAATCTGCCACTTCCAGACCTGTTCACCTCCGCTTATTGCCTGCAACACTGAGTTGCAGGATTTCTGGAAATTGCTTGTGTAAGTTATAATAATGGTGCTTTTTATTAATATACTGATAAAAATATAAATGTGACAGATTGTGATACTAATCAATAATTAGGAAAAGGGAATCGTTCCGCCATAATCCCTTGTTTACAGGATTACAATAGTTCATTGTAGTCCCTTGTTTCACTTTTCATGTTGATTAGAAATAGTTTTATAGTATTATAAATATTAACTAGACACAGAACCAGGTGAGACTATAAATCTTGGTGATGCCAGATAATTGGGTCCATCTCCATGATCTGCCATCTAAGGGAATACTTGTTCATTGCCTCGCTAATTTTCTTGTGCTCATTGCCGACGTCCCAGAGCACTGCTAATGGGAAGTGCAGTTGGGCCTGTCTACCTATGGCTGTTCATGCACAAGGTCATTCTGTTCATACCATAATCCACCTGTGTGGGAGATGATCCGACCTCACTTTGTATGTCTTCACGAACTGATCATCCTCTGGAAAAAGTCATAAACTTTTGTATGTGTCACCCTAACATTATGATATTCCTCAGAAAAATAACATTTTGTTTTAAACTAGAGGAGACCAAGTCTTCCTTTTGTTCCATGGTCGCTAAGATACGATTATCTTTTAAGTTCATCACCAAGTTATTCCACTCTCCAGATCTACATTCTTTTAAGGTCTCCATTAGTCTACAAGATTTGGTAAGAAAATAATTATAAGAATTACCATACATTTTATATATTGGCATATTTTTTGCTCAAAGTGACTCTTAAAACATGGAGTTGTATCAAATGGTCATTCCCAGTCGTCCAAGGTTCTGTTACGTGTGTTATGAATTCTGTGACTCGGCTCAAGGCTTCAGTCAGATCATTTTCAAGTGGAGATCGAAATAGAACCAGAGTACTTAGTTCTGTGAAATGTGACTCACAGATTTTAATTCTGTTTTTTAATAATCTTCTCTATATAGGAAAAATTATGTACACGTTCATATATATACTTATTTTAGAAATTGTCTACCCTGAATGTGGTGTTGATGTATAACAATTAACAGTCCTCTTAACATATGGCCAAATATGTTTTAATGACATCTAGGATAGACCAGGCACTAAGTTATTAACTGATAGTAGAAGGTGCAATGATAATGTGAAGGCTTTCACAGCATTAGAAATTAAATGACAACTAAAAAAAAGGGCAAGAAATGCTCAGGGCCCCAAGAAGCTCCTTCACAGTTGCAGATTTTCCTTTAGGCTAACTCCAGCACAAACCCAGAAATGGAATAACAACAGTTAACAATTCCATAGCATTCACCCTGTGCCAGATAATGTTCTAAGTAATCCCTTACTCCGTCCATAGAAAATATCGGTGTCCTTTTGCAGATGAAGAACTTGAAGCACAGAATGGCTATGGCACTTGACTAAATCCAGACCCCCCTCCACGTGGCGGAGCCAGAAACCGAACCCAGACAGGGTGCCAGACTGCAGCGCCCGTGCTTCTAATGGGCACGAGGGACAATCTCTCGTGAATTCTGCTCTTGGCCTCTAGGTCTTAAAATGCCCTTTTCTTCCATTTGCTTTGAGAGTTTTGCTCTTTTCTTATTTTATTATCCCATCTCATTGCACAGTCCTAATACCTGGAATGTTCTTCCCCAGCCCTGTGTGTGTGTGTGTGTGTGTGTGTGTGTGTGTGTGTGGCACTAACTTCTACTCATCCTACAAAACTCAATTTTTTGAAACTCAGAAACTTGCTCTTAAATATCTAGTCTAATTAATTTAATAAATGTATCTCTTATGTGTTCCCATAGTGCCTTGTGTATATAGGTTACATAATAACTAAGACATATTGAGCATTAGTATTTGCCAAGCATTAATGCCTTTCCACAGGTTATTTTTTTCCATCTTTGTAACAACCCTATAGGGAAAGCATTCCATTTCACGGAGAGGCACAGTGATCATTAAGGAATGTACTTAAAATTAAAACAAACACCTATTATAACAGAGAGCCAGGCCTCAAACTCAGTCTGGTGATTGCAGATGCCTTGCCTTTGAGCACCGTATCCACACGCATGTTGCACATGCACACAACACACACACCCCTCCACACACAATTATAATCATAACACTCACTACGTTACATTTCTCGCCTTTGGTGACAGCCCTTTTACAGTCAGAGCCGTGATTTATTTGATTTGTATTCCCAGCTCCTACCACAGTGCCTAGCAAGTAAATACAGCTTGAAATTTTACCTGCTGTCTTTCTGATTCTTCTTCATTGATTTCCTCCTTTTTTTCCCTTTCGTCCTCCACTGACACTTATTCTGTTCTTAGTCTTCTCACTCTAGGTAAGGTTCACTGCTATGATTTTAGCTCCCACCTATACACACGCGTGATTTTCAAAATACCAGTCCTGGTGTCCCCTGGAATTTGTCCTTCTCCCTCCCTTTGTACATGCCGACCCTTCTGTCTGTCTTTCCTTTCTTTGAGTTGCCAACCCTATTTCAGCTTAACCATGAGCTTTGTTGGGTTCCTGCGTTCGTTCCTCGGTACTTTTTCATCCATGCTTCTATATTAGCAGGACCTCTGATTCGAATATTTAAAAATTATGTGTTTACCCATATCTCTTCCCCCTAAGAGACTATCCAAAAAAAAAAAAAAAAAAAAAAAAAACTGTGCTATCTTCATTTCAGTATTCCAGTCCCTGGAAGAGTGCTTCTCATAAAATGTGCTCAAAAACTTTATTTAGTAAATGAATGAATGAGGATGTCTGAAGAATACATTTTGAGTAACGCTGTGTTTACAAGAGGATGCTTTTGGTGGGAAGTTTGTGTTAGGGTTCTGTCATTTTATAATGAAAGTGGTTCGAAGGCATTGCCACAAACACATAGTAAGTTATTAACTCTTTTATTTCAGAATATAAACTTAATGTAAAATTTTACTTTATTCTGTCCCTTTCATGCTTTTTCACTATATGATTAAAAATCGGAGGACATGTTAACCTTGTCAGTAATATCCAAGCCTCTGCTTTTCGAAGAGTCAAAAATCCTTTGCCCGACTTGTGCTCGCCCTGGGTCATGAGTCCACATCAGTGCCTCCGGTACAGAAGCAATTTTTTTCTCTCTACTGGGGTAGCAGGGTCATCTGATTGGGCTTTCCATGGTCCTGGCTGAATAGGAAGGGAATTAAATTGCAGTGTCAAAGGAAATTACTCATTCTAAGAAGCATTCACGTATTATCTATGGCCAAAACCATCTCTGACACTCATTTATGATTAAAATTAAAAGTAAGAAAGAAGGGGCAATTTGTCTGCACTTCTATGACAATAAAAATGTGAGGACCAAATTAAATTGATGGTAAAAGTCTGTGGAATGCCAGATAAGAAAGTGGCTTTCTCAGTAGTGTTTCACAGTTTAGAGGCATACCCAGGCAGACAGCGACAAGAAATGTGTACCCTGGTGGGCGATGATCTGTACAGAACTTCATTCTAGAACAAACCTTATTTAGGCTGATGCCCAATAAGTTCCACTCACCTAGGCATTCTCTCATGGGAAGTCTGTCAGGAGCAAAAGCCTGTTCAAGTGGAACACTAAAAGTCTTAAAGGAGAGACCTTCTCAAAAACAAGCTCGTTCTTCACATTGTCAATAAGTGTGTACTGTTGTGCCTAATTTTACTTTTACTTTAATTCCAGTCATATATTTGAAACTTGTGTACATTTTCTAAGGTAATAGGTGTCAATGAGTGGTGGGAAAGATAATAATTTCTTGATAATGTAGCTTTGAAATTACATGCAGTTGAGGTAAAACGCATGCTTCAAGACATTTCAAAGTTATACAGCCTGGCTTAAAAATTGTGCTTGATCTTCTGCCTGTAGAGAAAATAAAATTAAAATGTTAGATTTAAAAGGAAACTTGAATTGATTGTTATGAGTAGAAGTTTTTTTCCTGAAAGGCTACGGAACTATTTTAGTCCCTGTAATAAATATAGCAGCAAAGCTAGTTTAAAGGAGAAAAGCTTATAGATTTATTTAAAAGACATGCCATTGTTTTGGCCTCTTCACATAGGGCAGACAGAACAAAAATGATTTATCAGCTGGGCTAGTTGCCTTTTAGAAAACTGTGATTTGTTTCTTAAAAAGGCCTATTTTTATATTTTTATCATCTGACATTTAAACACTTAAGTTTCTTCAAAATACCAGTTCTCTCAACTTAGTGAATATTTATATTCTCCTTATAGAAGCAGCCTTCTTTTTTAAAGTTTTAAGTAAGACTAATCATACCAAGCATATTCTCTGACCATGATGCTTTGAAATTAGAAATCAACTGCAAAAAGCAAGTTTCAAATAACAGTTGACTATTTATTTTATTTTGATTCTTAAACATTTTAATGGAATGTAACTTACGTTACTTCCATGTGATCACAGTTCTAGATGATTTGGTATTTGTGTAAAAATGTGTTTGTGGAGTTCACTGACAGCTATACGTACTCATGTATCCCTTTATGTACCTATCTGCCAAGCCCCATCAACACTAATGGAGAATTGGGACCAATGACTATAATGAATGTTAATAATTGTATCTATTTCAGATCAAAAATTACAATACAACAAATATAAATTTAAATGTTAAGTTGTTATGTTTTCTTTTAGGACATGTGAATCTTATGAAAACTAGTTATTTCCTGAGGAAAAAGAAATAGGAGATGAGTAAGGTTAATGTTGTTCAGACAAATACGTTCACATCAAATTGTGTTGCAGACTGTCTCAGTGAGTGAAACGGGGCTTTCTGAATCAGTGACAGTTAGATTTCGTGGACATCAAACTTGCAAAAACAAAAAAGGGAGGGGGAGAGAGAGAGAGAGGTTGTTGTAGACCCAGCTATAGGGCTGGAATTACATGCTGAGAAGAGGTATGTAAGAACAGACAACCATTTAAGTAGCAACCAAAATTTCCTGCAGGAATTTGTCTTCTTGGTAAAATCCTTATTATAAACACCCAAGTAAATCATTTTAAAAATCACTTAAATGTTTTACATCTTATGTTAATAATCCATAGGAATTACAACAAATATTGAGGAATTAGAATTATAATAGGCTGTGATAAACTGTATTCCAAGTTTATCACATAATGTTTGACAATTCTCTGCTCATTTTATAATGATTTTGTAAGAAATTGATCAACCTTGTCTGAATTTGGCTATGCTACTACTCGTTATCAAGATATGCCTTCACTAATATCCATGGGTCATTTAACCATGTTACAACAAATAATAGGTGGGAAAAGCTTCCATATGACAATTTAGATATAATTTGAAATCAATGTCAGTGGAATTCAAATTTACTTAGATCAACCATTTCAGCACAGAGAAAACAATAACAAATTTTAATTTTCCATTAAGTAACTTTGCTTCTTTCATTTCTTGTCTTTTTTAATTAATCAATTTTGTTGAATTTATTAGAGTGTCACTGGTTAACAAAATTATACAGGTTCCAGGTGCATGATTCTACAACACATCATCTGTACACTGTGTTGTGTTCACCACCCAAGCCACGTCTCTATCCATCACCACTTCTCCCCGCTATAGTCTCCACCATCTCCTCCCGCACCCCATACCCCTGCAATCAGCACATTTTGGTCTGTGTCCATGAGTTCAGTCTCTCTCTCTTTTTTTTTCTCGCTCAATCCCTCCACCACCACCCCCGAGTCCTCCCACACAATGCCCCCCCACAGCTGTCAGCCTCTCTCTATCTATGAATCTGTATCTATTTTGCTTGTTAGTTCATTTTGTTCGTTAGATTTTACATACGAATGAAATCACAAGGCACTTGTCTTGAGATCAGTATCATTGCTTCCTACCTTACAGATAAAAAGAATCAAGGCCATAATTGTTAGCCGACCTCGCTTCTAACAGACAGCTAGTAAGTTATGGAGTTTGGATTTGAACTCACCTGTTTCTGTTTGCAAAATCCAGCTCTTTATCACAGCATCAGTGTTTTCCAAATTGTACTCTGTGTTTTTCTAGAGATGTTTATAGATATTCTGTGGGAAAAATGCAAGTAACATGTTTTATCAAAAATAACAAATTTAATGTACATGTAAAGAAAAGAAATACACATATAATTATACACAATAATTGTCCTTTAATAGTAAATTGTTATATGTATGTGTATACAATAAAATATTTTTTAAAGCCAGTAAAATATTAACAGAAAATCAGAACCATAGTTTCCTCTTGTCTTAGTCTGCAGGCTGCTGTAACAGAATAGTAAAGACTGGGTAGCTTAAACAACCAACATTCACTTCTTACTGTTTTGGAGGCTGAAAAGTCAAAGATGAAGGTGCTAGAAGCTTGGGTTCTTTATATGGGCCCTCTCTCTGGCTAGTAGCTGGTCCTTCTCTCTGCACTCTCATATAGTGGAGGGAATGAGCTCTGATGTCTCTTCTTCTTCTTATCAAGGCACTGATTCCATTATGGAGACTCTACCCGCGTGACCTCATATAAACATAATTACTTCCCAAAGGCCTCATCTTCTAATACCTTCCCATGGGGGGTTAGAGTTCAAATTATGAAATTGGAAGGACAAAATCATCCAGTCTATAACAGCTCAGGTAGAAAATAATTATCTGAGAATTAGGGAAGAAAAACACAAGCATAAATTGTTGTCAGTAATCTCGTGTTTGGGTTTGGTAACAGGCTGACACGGGGTCATCATATTACAAAAATTGAAAAATAAGTGATAGTCATAAATGGATCGATGATGAGGATCAGGCAAGAGTGACAATTTGTCTGATTTACAATTGATTCCATTTTCTGTGCTTGAGATGAAGGAGGTTGGAAGAAAGGGAGAGAAAGAAAGAGAGAAAAAACTGTTTGCCACAATGAGAAACCCAAATATTCAGATGAGACATCATCAGATTCACAAAAGGATGGTGTGTCGCCCTCATATAAAGCTTCAGCGCCTTTACCAACTCACCTCCACCTTAATTTCTGGACTATTCTACGTGATTTGTTCTTATAACTTCAATTAGTATTTTTATTGTTAATTTTTCCTATGCTAATTATACAACAAAATTTCCCCATGAATTTCTGGTTGATAGAATTTTTTTTAAAGTATTGTGTCTGAGTCCAATAAGCAAATTTGGAACATTTTTAAATGCAGATCACAAAACAGACTTTGAAGTTCTTAAAAATCATAAAGCAATTGTTCTACATGAAACAGTTATTTCTGAAGTAAAATTCACTGTGTAGATCATGTAATTAGTGATTTTCTTTCCCTTAATACTCTGTACTCATATCAAACAACTAAATGATGTTCGTAATCATTTTCTCATTTATAAAAGATTATTTTTTCTAGCATGTAGAATTTTCCCCAAAATGTAAAATTAATTATGTTTTGTGTTTCACTTTATCCTGTAAGATTTGTATTTTATGCTTACGAAAATGAAGTGATTTAGCTTTCGTGTTTTACTGACAGTTTGGGGCTTAGCATAAAGTTTGTGTGGTATTAGCTATCTATTGCTACATAGCAAATTATATCAACATTTAGTGGCACAACAATGAACATTTTTTTAAACTGATTATAGAAAGAGAGAGAGAGAGAGACATCATTTGTTGTTCCACTTATTTATGCATTCATTGGTTAATTCTTGTATGTGCCCTGACAGGGAATCAAACCTGCAAAGTTGGCATAATACAACCTTGATGTATCGGAGCGATGCTCTAACCAACTGAGCTACCTGGCCAGGGCTCGCAGTGGACATGTTTCTCTCTCACTGTGTTTATGGGACAGGAATCTAAGATTGAAAGTGGTCATAGCATGGGTATTCATACCATGGAAATGGGCAAACGCTATAAATCGGGGCTTGATTTAATGTTTTGTTAATTGCCTAGACTTAAGAAAGTAATGCAGAAATTGTTAATAATGCAGAATATATCTGTAAGTCTGTTCTGTCCTTAGCTGTCACATTGTCAATACTATAAACATTTCAAACATTTTTCTGGTATTTTAAAATTGCTTTCCAATTCAGCAGGGAAGTCATTCATGCTATTGACAAACAAGTGAAGTCTCAGTTTATATGTTTGTTTTTCTACTTTTGTTGTATTTGTTAGTATAAACAAAAATACTAACCAGCACTCACCACAGAACTACACTTGTTCATCAGTGGCATGAATGACTTCTTCGCTGAATTGACTGGTAATCAAGCATTTATTCAAAATCTGATTTTTTGTCATGATTGTTGCAAAAAAAATGACAAAAACTGACAACAAATTTTGCAAGAAATAGGTCACACTGAAGTATAGATACATTGACTTTATAATTAAGAATATTATATATTTTATTATTATTGGTCAAACTTATGCTATAACATTTTTATAATAACTAATGGTGTATACACATGTGGATATAGAGATCATACATCCTTTTTCAGAAAACAGAAAAACATTTACCAGCCTAGCACTGAGAGGACTGAGCTTCTGATATGGCTCACCCACAAGCCTGGGAAGTCTGTGCATGTTGGTGACCAGAGGTTTCAGTTCCTCACCATGCAGGCCTCTCCACAGGGTGCTCAGCATGACGTCTGGGTTTCCCCTAGAGCAAGCAAGCCAAGAGAGGAAGAGCCCGATGGATCTGATGCCTTTTTCACGACTTAGCCTTAGAACTCACATGGCATCTTCTCTCTTTCTTGAAAAACAATTCTAAATATAGGATTGTTCTCCAAAAATGTTTCCATGTAATTCACTGCTATAACTGTTTGTGTCTCCCCTAAATGTATATATTGAAGCCCTAACACCCGGTATAAAGGTATTAGGAGGTGAGGCCTTTGGAGGTGCTAGGTCAAGAGAGCAAAGTGTTATAAACGGCTGGAGCTTTATAAGGTTCCCTTGCTCTCTCAGCCATGTGAGGTCACAGTGAGAAGATGGCCATCCAGAACCAGGAAACTCTCTTTCACCAGACACCAAAGCCCCTTGATCTTGGACTTCTTAGCTTCCAAAACTATGAGGGATAAATTTCTATTGTTTAGAAATTACCCACTTTATGGTATTTTTGTTACAGCAGTCCCAATGGACTAAGTCGGTCACTGCATCGGGCCACATTGCAGGGGGGAGAAATCAAATTCATTCATATTCTCCCTGTCCCTCTCCCTCTCCCTTTCCCCCGCTCCTACTCTAATCCAAGGTGAATAATTTTATCTCAAGAACAGCTGCCAGTATTTCAATATATAATAGTTTTGAAAGAACCACACCGGTCTAGCAGGTTTTGAAAGCCATGAACCTACTACACTGTCCCATCTATTCTAATCCCCACAAGCAGACTTTTTGAAAGTAATTAGGAAACTAATAATATTATTGATAAAATATTAGAAGAAGAAATGTTAATATCAAAATTAAAAATACATATATATAGAACAGTTTCATCTTTATAAATAGTAATGCTACAGAATCTTTTCAGCACCTAGAAAATTTAGGTGAACTACTTTTGCTTACTAGCCATAACTGTCCTAGATTTAGAATTATTTCATGAAAGAATGAGAGGTGAGGAGAGAGGTAGAAAAGAAGACAGTAAGGAAGAAACTTCACATATAGTGATGTAAAATTTAATGCTTAGGAAAATTTTAAATCATATTCTAAAATTTGTTAGTAAAAATCTAGACATTCAACTGAGATTATGACGTCTAGAATAGTCATTATATATTCTATTCACTTTCCTAAGTACCATTTCAAAAGATTTGAGCTTTTGTTGGATCTGCTCTTGGATTTTATGAATAAATAATCTTTTATATTTCTAGCTTCTATTGTTTCACATTTGATTTCCTGTGACAAGATATAATACAGGAACAGTAACACTTTTCTTCTCTATAACAGTTTCTGCAGCAAGTTTATAAAAGTATTGTCTGTTAACCCAAAGCTAAACTGCATGCTGAGAAATGTGACATGCACTTGGGTTGAGGAAGGGAGGTAAAAGGAGATGGGCAGGGGGATACTCACCTAGGAATATAATGCTTCCTACACAGGCTTGCAAAATATTTGCAAAATGAAAGTTATCCATCATACTTATGTAGACATAGGTCACAGTCATGTTCCTTAAAACTGCTACAGTTTTTTCAACTAATGTAAAAACAGTCCACATTTGTGGTGTTACGATCTCATAATTAGAAGGAACAATTTGGCAATCCGTGTTTACCTCAGGGATGGATCTTCATTCACGGGCTACATTCTACATTTCATTACAGCAGTATCAGGGACTACTATGAACTGAATTTTGTCCCCACACCCCCAACTTCACATCTTGATGCCCTAATCCCCAGTGTGACCACATCTGGAGATAAAGTCGTTAGGAGGTGATTAAGGTTAAATGCGGTCATTAAGGACCTCAAATCTAATAGGACAATGGCCAGTAATAATAAGAATATCTTTGTTTTTTCTCTGTCTCTCTGTCACTCCATGTCTTTCTCCCGTTCCTCACTGTGAGCACACAGTGAGAAGATGGCCATCTATAAGCCAGAAAGAGGTCTGGCCAGAAACCAAACTGGCTGGTACCTTGATCTTAGACTTTCCATCTTCTAGGACTCTGAGAAAGTTCTGACCTTTAAGCCACCTGGTCTGTGGCATTTGTATGTCAGCCTGAGCTGACAAAGACTGATGTTGGAATGGGGAAGCAGTGTGCTGTTGCAATGAATATCAATGAATGTGGAAGTGGCTTTGAAATGGGTTGATGAGAAGATGCTGAAAGAGCTTGAAGCGTTTGCTAGAAAAAGTTGAGATTGCAATGAAAGCACTATTGGTAGAAATATGAACATTAAAGGTAATTTTGATGAGGTCTCAGAAGGAAGAGAACTGGAGAGATAACTTCCATCTTCCTAGAGAATATATACATAATCCTGAACAGAGTATGGGTAGAAACATGGACATTAAACATTGGGCATTGGTAGAAACATTAAAGCTCACTATGGTGAGGTCTTAGATGTAAACGAGGAACAGGTTATTGAAAACTGGAGATTGATTTTTGGAAAGGTGATCCTTCTTATAAAACGGCAAAGAACTTGATTGGATCATGTGTTAGTGTTTTATGGGAGGTAGAAATTGAGAGCAAATGAAATTGAATATTTAGCAGGGAAGATTTCTAAGCAAGGTATTGAAGATGCAGCCTGGGTCCTCCTTACTGCGTATCGTAAAATGCAAGAAGAAAAGAGGAATTGATGAAGTAACTGTTAAGCAAAATGAAACAGAACTTGGGAGATATAGAAAATTCTCAGCTTGTTGATATTACAAAAGATGAGAAAACTCGTTCTCATTTTTCTCACTTTTCTCACTTGTTCTCCAGTTCTCACTTGGTGTTGAAGAAAACACTAAGTATATTGTTCCACAGCCATTTGATACAAGCTCAGGGTTGCATCTCATGGACTTAATCATTCATCTCAGCAGAAGCCAGGAACAGGGAAATATTACCAGCAGAGAAGCTGCAGCTTCAAAGAGGACAGAGAAAGGACAGAATGAAGGAAGCTACTGAATTTCTTTCAATACATAGGACCAAATATGTATTGGAGCTACTTGGCTGCAATATGTGCTAATTTTCAGGAAAAGGGAAACCTGACCCCGAAGCATTCAGATATCATCCAGGCTTCCACTCCCCCCATACAGAACTTAAGGGGAGGGGCTATCCTGCAGAACCATGGAGGTGACGCTGCCGCTGCTGTGGTCCTGGAGAGTGGAGGATACAATTAAAGAGGATTAGAGCCTTAAGACCTAATGGATCTTAATTTCTATGGATAAGATTCTAAAACATACACCCCCATCCATACCACTACCAAACACACACACCACTGATTTTTTTTGAGTTTTTTAAATTATATTTTTTCCATTACTATTAAGTCCCCTTATACCCTCTCACCCCCTGCAGTCACCACACAAGTGTCCATGTCCATGAGTCCTTTCTTCTTTATGCTCAATCCCTCCCCCCCTTAGCTGTCAGCCTGCTCTCTGCCTGTAGTCTGTCTCTATTTTGCTTATTAGTTCAGTGTGCTCATGACTCCACACATGAGTGAAATCATATGGTGTTTTTCGTTCTCAAACTTGCTTACTTCATTTAGCATAATGTTCTCTAGGTCCATCCATACTGTTGCAAAGGTAAAGTGTTCTTCTTTTATATGGCCGAGTAGTATTTCATTGTGCAAATGTCCCATAGTTGTTTTATCTACTCATCTTCTGATGGACACTTGGGTTGCTTACACGTCTTGACAATTGTAAATAATTCTGCAATGAACATAGGGGCGTTTATGTTCTTTTGAATTAGTGTTGAGCTCCTTCGGATATACTCCCAGAAGTGAGATTGCTGGGTCAAAAGGCAGATCCACTTCTAATTTTTTTGAGATATCTCTATACTGTTTTTCACAGTGGCTACACCAATCTGTATTCCCACCAAATGTGCCAAAATGTTCCCCTTTCACAACATCTTTGTCAGCACATGTTGTTTGCTGATTTATGGATGATAGCCATTCTGACAGGTGTGAGATGGTATCTCATTGTGGTTTTAATTTGCATTTCTCTAGTGATTAGTGACATTGAGCATCTTTTCATACGTCTATTGGCCCGCTGTATGTCCTCTTTAGAGAAGTGTCTATTCAGATCCTTTACCCGTTTTTCAATTGGGTTGTTTTCATAAGTTGAGTTTTATAAGTTCTTTGTAAATTTTGGATATTAACCCCTGATCAGATGCATTGACAAGTATGTTCTCCCAATATATGGGTTGTCTTTTTATTTAGTTGATGTTTTCTTTTGCTGTGCAAAAACTTTTTTGTTCGATATAGTCCCATTTATTTTTTTTTTCTTTTGTTTCCTTGCTTGGGGAGATAAACCTGATAAAATATTGCTACAAGCAATGTCTGAGATTTTGTTGCCTATGTTTTCTTCTAGGATGTTGATCGTTTGGGGTCTAACATTTAAGTCTTTGGTCCATTTTGAATTTAGTCTTGTGTGTGGTGTAAGAAGGCTGCCTAGTTTCATTTTCCACACATATTTGTCCGACTGAATTCAGATACTCCTCCTGTTTTAAAACAAGATCATGACAAAAGCAATTCTCTGGGATTTTATGTTTCTTAGTGCTATGCAGAATCTAAATTCTGGAAGCTGACCCATCTCTTTTACATCTGTTCCACTTCCTTGGTGACAGAAGGCTCAATATGTATGTTAGGTCTACAGCGGGGTGGGCATGAGAAAGGGGAGCAAGGACGACTTTGTTACAAACTTGGGACAATTTCCTTGAGCCTGGCTAACAGAAATATAAGTTGAGATGCAAATTCTTGAATTCAAGAGCCAGACTTTTAAAATGTCAAAAAATAAATTAAAACAAAACCGAAGAATAAACAACAGAAAGATTACAATGAATCGCTTTCAGAGACTACTCCTTCTTGCTATCATTAAAACATTAAATTAGTGTTTCAATTAAGACAGTACAAAATATGAGGTGGCCCAACCAAGCCTTTCTACTGTAATCCTGGGAAACAGTAAGCAATTATATTATATAAACCAAACGTCAGAGCAGAAATGATAATTAAAGTAATACAGTTGTATGCTTCATTGATTTATGAATTTGTTTAATGATTCTTGTTCTGAGTAGCAACAACTATTATGTGTTCACTGATTTTAGGAGAATATATAACTGTGTGACCTTTTGCTGCACCAGTGCAAGTAATTTGCAGTAATACGCCGAGGGATTCAAACGGTCACACTGATTTTTGATTACATTTTAAACCGTATTTTTTCTCTTCATTGAAAAAGTTTTATGATTGTGTATTCATAACCATTGATCGTTTTGGAAAGAATCATGTCACCCAAGCAAAACTGCCTCCCAAGAGGTAGGGTTAGGCTTAAATCAATGCAGGCAAAGCCATTAACCAAAGGTGGAAATCTTGGCACAGGGGCCGGCGCCTCCGCAGGCCTCACTCCACAGCCACTGGAGAGGCGTCTGCTTGTAACCAGTTGCTGCCTGACAAATGCTGAGTGGCAGGTGGTTATTCTTATCAGGGAATGTCTTTGTTTATGTAGTGTTCCGTCACAAGCTGATCTTTCTATTCATGTCTTGTGGTGTAAACTTCCCTGTTTGTTTTCATTTCTTTTTAACCTGGGAGCCAGAGACCTTAGCACACAAACTAACCTGAGAAGGAAAAATGATTTAGGAGTTACTGATGACAAGAATGGCAGGAACATAGGAGCAGAATCAGTCCTCTGAATCTGGAGCTCCTTAAAAGCTTCCTTCTTTCTCTCTCTCTCTCTCTGTCTCTCTCTCTCACACACACACACACACACACGTGTACGCACACATACACACACAACTCATACCAATCTCTCCAAAACCCCAAAGAAAAAGATATGAAAGAGAGACCTGTTTTGCAAGCTGCCTACATGCACGCACATCAGCATTCATTCATTCAGTAAATCCAAGCATTCTCTTCTCAGCACATCCATGCTTGACTGGAAGCAGATATAAGAAAAATATGGGAACAGCCAATTTGCCATATCAGATCAGACCACACATTTATCTATTTCTGTACCTTGCCTCTGGGATTGGCCAGTTTCTCATGCTTCATGGGATGGTAGGGGAAAAATCAAATAAAAGAAAAAATGTTTTCCTCACACACGCTTTACATAGTCATTCCTTTGTCAGGATAGAGCTTTACAATCTTCTATTTTCATGCTCTTTTATCTTTTTTTTTTGCCCTTACACCTTACTATTTCATATCAAACTTAAAATAATTACTGCAAATGCATTTGAGTATTCTGTGAAATATTTTGGCAACCTTACAATTTATTATCCACCTCTGTTTTACTCCCCTTATTTTGAGATTTACTGCTGTGGAAAAGTTCATTGTGATTTTAGGAATGAATTTTTAAGAAAGAATATGAAATGACAACTCTCTTTGATTTTATGAGTGCGTAGCCATAGCTATGCTGCTCCATTTTCTGCATAAGATATGTTATATTAAATGACGCAGTAATTCAGCCTACCTGAGAACATTCCAACAATATTCCATGTGCTTATTGCCATCAGAACTTTGTACAGAGCAGGCTAGCAGAGGTTTGAGATTGATAAAGTTAATATTTGTAAAATATGTGTACGTTAAGCCAAGATTAAATTGGATCTTCAAGGACTTCAGGAAAAAGTACCCAAAATTATTTTGGAGGCAATTTGAAAAGAATTGACAAGATTTAAATCTCAAGAGTAATCAGTGGAAGAAGCTGGTGTAATAACATGAAAGATTGAAGGAAAAAACAGTTGAAAATATCTGAATATAGAATTTCTTTCATCACTATAGAATAATTTGGACTCCACTAACAGAATCTGGGAGACAGATTGCATGGAAGAATACAGAAAGCACAGAAGCATAGTCTACCAAAATTAATATCTTTCAGTAGCAAATTTTAATGACAATAAAGCAAGATTAGGATATTTGACAAATTTAGTGTTTCATATTGCACTTTTAAAATTTTAGTTTTGTTACATATGGGCATTTGCTTATACATCTGCATGTGTAACTTGTGATGCAGCATTAGACAAATGATTTGGGCGTTGCTTTTGTAGCAACCACATGGGTTTTCGATCAGCATATATCTGACCATAGAAAAATTTTGCTCATTTTTAATGACTTATATGACTCAAAGGCATGATTCTGAATTAGCGATGTCTGTTATGTTCTCATGGATTTTCATGAATCAATGTAAAGTTATAAAAAATAAAAATGTTTAAAATCTGGAACATATTTCCCACCAGGTTATTACAATTTAAAACTTGGTCAAAATTTGACCCTAAATTATTTGACAGTGTCCCTTTAAGCCTTTTAAGGGTCACTTAGCATTTCCATTACAAATCTCGACTTTCAGAGGTTTAACGCTTGGCAGTTTAAAGTTGCAAGAGTCTGGAACTTATACAAGTTGTCAGACCAGATGTTTTTTATTTATTTGTGTGAGATTTTTTTTAACCCTTACTTTTCCATTTCACTAAAGTGTTTCTACAACTGCTGGTAACTTTCAAAGTAGACTAAAACTAAAAACTTTAAGGTTTTTATTATTCTGAGCCAGAGGTACAGATATTTTCATTAAAAAAACATGATAATATGTAAGGAGTTGCTCCCCCACCCCAGGATGAAAATAAGTCTGCCCAAGTCCAGAATCGTTTACAGGTATTAAGATGAGGGTAACAAAAATGAATTTTAAATACCAATGAGAAATAGCAATCTGTAGATACTAAGCCAAATGAAGATATCCTATTGAATAGACAAGGTATCTGACAAATGCCTTGAGGAAAATAAATGATTTCAGATTAATTGTGGAAAAATCCTGGGTGTCCTTTATGAAGCATGTAAAACCTGCATGTAGGTTGAAAGAAAGTGTGAATCCTAGAGGGAAGATGCTGAATTCTCAGGACCAAGCTAACGTTAAATAACAGTTTTAGTGCTTACATTTT
Source organism: Micronycteris hirsuta (assembly GCA_004026765.1). Taxonomy (NCBI): domain Eukaryota; kingdom Metazoa; phylum Chordata; class Mammalia; order Chiroptera; family Phyllostomidae; genus Micronycteris; species Micronycteris hirsuta. Next base: position 93,768 of record PVJI01001774.1, on the reverse strand, counting down.
CAGCCAATAAAAAATATTCCTGTCACCTAGTGTACTTCCTTTTTAAGAACCTGAGGACTACATAGGTGACAAAGTTATAAACCCTTCAAATAACTGACAAGTGTCTAAGTCAGTTTTAAAAGATTAAGAGTGGCTCCCTTGTTCTAAAATTATACAAAAGTGCCATTTCACTTTTCAAGCAATTTGAAAGCCACTCATTTCAGTGGCAGGTAGCCAAAACACAGAAGCTGGAGAACGGCAGCAGGCATACACACGTGTTTTCAAAGGCTGTGCTGCTTCTAACCTCAAAGGCACGGCCTCAATAGGTTGCATAGACGAAAGAGTCACAGCAAAGATCTGCACCGGGTGCAAGCGTGTGGTGTGCGTCTGCCTTGCCCTGACTTACCACACTGATTGCCGTTGTTTAACTGAACCCTTGAGCCTGATGTAAGTATGAAGTTGCTGGCAATGGAGCAGTATTTGCATCATCCCAAATATCTGATGGACAAAGTCTGAGGATGCCAGTGGACATTCTCCTGGACTCTACCGAGGTTTCAGTTCCAAAAATCTTTTTAAGAACAAACCGACAGTATCCAGAGGGAAAGTGGGAGGGACCAGTGGGGGAAAAAGAGGGAAGAGTTGTCAAGGAACACGTATAAAGGACCCATGGATAAAGCCAAAGGGGGTAGGATCAAGGGTGGGAGGTGGGGATGGTGGGGGTGGAGCAGAGTAGTAGGGGGAAATGGAGACAACAGTACTTGAAAAACAATTTTAAAAAAGGAAGAAAAATAAAGACTTCATCTGAAAACACACACACACACACACACACACACACACACGTCTTTTTGCAGCTTATTTACCTGCAACATATCAATTAGAATGACGCAAAGTCTGGACATATACATGCAAGTAAATACTCTATTTCTTCTCCCCATCCAAAGTAGTTGAAATAAAACTTTGAACAACAAGCTTAAGCAGCAGCTGTAAAAAATTGAGTTTGAACAGCCTGAAATGGTGTAAAGAATAGTTTAAGTCACAGGTTAGGCAGTGTGCTGGGGAATAATACTAGAACCCCCAGTGGGAGTTGGGCAAACAAGACACTTTTGTAAAACTTGGTAAGTTCTGTTGTACATCAAAGTTCTACCTTAAATTCTTAAAGCCAATAGTTGTTAAATAATGTTGATGTTAGTATTGTTTGTCCTTCCTCTCAATTTAAGAAAGGAAAGTAGTATTTTTTAAAGTTTCTTTGGTAAACCTCATGCACTTGTTTATTTCATAACCATTCATTTTAGTCATGTAGAGACTTTCCATGTAAAAAGCAGAACACTAAATAAACAATTAAAGCAGTAGCAATTAATGTAAAGGGAAAAGAGTATTTAAATGTGACTTTTTGAGTAAGACAACAAAAGGCCTCAAAAATAAAACATTTAAAGTGGTGTTTAAGGACTAAAAATAACACCGGCTGATATGGCTCATTTGGTTGCGCAACATTTTGCAAAGCCAAGTGGTCACCAGTTTGATTCCCGGTCGGAGGACATGCCTGGGTTGCAGGTTCACTCTCCAGTTGGGGCACTTATGAGAGGCAACCAATCAATGTTCCTCTCTCACATCAATGTTTTTCTCCTTCCTTTCCCCTTTCTCTAAAATTAAATAAATAAAATATTTACAAATACTTCTAAAAAAAGAAATAGAAATAGAAGGATTTAGGTAAGCAAATTAGGTTAGGAAGTTTGATAAAAAATCAAAACTAATATTTTAAAAATAATGAGTATTAGGTTTGCAGGGAGGGTTAGAAGTAACAATAGCTAACATATGATGAATGCCTACTAAGTAGTGGGTTATATTCTGCACTTTTGTATATATCAGTCAGTAAGTGATCACAAGGACCCGATAGCTGGGTGTTATCACTAACCTCCCTTTACCTGGAAGGATTTGCACTGAGGTTTTTCTGTTGTTGTTGTTGTTGTTTGTTTGGTTGGTTTTTTGACAGATCTTTGCACTTAGGCACCACCCACACCACCAGTAGCAACGGATAAGACTCTACTGACAGGGAAGGATGAAAACACCAAGAGTTGTGTGTGTCATGATGGACAGTTCAAACTGGGTCCTCTTACTCTATAGATATTAGGGAGCTTTTGAAGATTTTTGAGATGAATGCCACAATCCAATTTGCTTGTTATCAAAATCAAGGACAGATTGAAGAGGAGCAAGCTAGAAGGAGAGCAATTGTAGTATATATAATATACAAGCCTACAAATACACCTGAGCTTAAAAAGAGGAAGATTTAGGGGCTCCACACCATACCTGCAAATAAGAATTAGGGGGATGATAGGAGCTGTAATAACTAAAGCAGCAAGAACATCAGGGAAAAGGGAATGCATTTGAAGAGAATGTGTAAAAAAGATTTTACAAGACATGATGATTGACTAGAGATGGAAAGATGAGAAAGAGGGAAAAGTCTAGGTTGTCTCCAAGGCTGGCGCTAGGAGGCTCACTGGAGAGCAATGTCTTGAAAAAATGAGAGAACCCAAGGGGGAGGACGGGGTGAATGCTGATGCACTTTAAGTGGGTGATAATGTGGACATGTCCAGGATGCTGAGGTTCCGGAACTCACGAGACAAACCTTGCGTAACACTGTGATTAGCAGTTGGTAGCTGACGGTAGTGGAAACCATGTGAAAGGAAGAGTGTGCCCTGGAAGAGACATGGAGTAAGAGAAGAGCATCAAGCATGAAGCCCTGGAAGGATAGCTAGCAATAGGTGGGTGAGAGCCAAATGAGGAATGTGAGGAGGGCTGGAAAAGTTGTAGGGATGGAAAGGGAAACAAATAAAGAAGAACTGGAAGATCTGTGGTGTGAGCTTGTGTGAGTAAGATAACATGGTGGTAAAAAGCACAGACTTTGAAGTCCAGCAGACCTCAGTTCAAATTTATTGAGTAATTACTGCAAGCTAAGCACTATGTAAGAACTTTTTATATATTATTTTATTTAATTCTCCCAAATAACTCTCCAAGTAAACTACAATTACTAGTCTCATGTCACTGACAAGGAAAATAAATCAGTAGGAACTTATTCAGTATACCTTAACTAGTTTACAATGAAACTAGGATTCCAATTCTTCTCTGGAGCCTAAACTAAACACACACTATACAATCTCTGTAAGTCCATTCTTCAAATGTAAGGACACGCATACCTTACTGAAAATTGTGTTCCCGTATACCTGACCCACTACCATAAACGGAGTAGTTTCTAAAAAAAAAAAACAACATTGATTGAATGAAAAGAAAAACAAGGGTTGAAGTACAACTGTTGTCTTTTCTCTCCTCATTGAGCCCCCTCCCAGAATGCCTTTCTACTAACCTTGTTTGAAACCAGCCCATCACCAGCCTCACATGTACATCACGAAGCCCCATCCAAAGATGAGTTTCCTTCTCCTGTACTCATACATCTGTCTGTACCACTTACCTAGAATTTATTCGACCTTGCCTCATATGATCAATTTCCCTTTTGGATACCTACATTTTGCTTCAAGAGCAGGCTGCAAGCTTTACAAGAACATCTATGTACTTCTGTATTCCTCAGGTCAAATAGCTCCATGGCTTTTACCAAATAGCTCTCAGTAATTGTTTGCTGATTGGTTTAAGTGGTTAAAATCAGAATATTAAATGCCACTTAACCCATAACTATATCACAAGTATCACAATCCTCTCTTCATCTTTTTCAGAAAGATTCTAAAGGATGTAAAATGTAGATTTTAGGAAAAGAAACTGCACAGGAAAAAATTACATGCCAGACATTCACAGTTAGTCTCTGTAATATTCTTTGCTACTTAGCATTACAGCAGACAGGCTTTTTCTGTGCTTTCATAAATCCCAATTTTCATAGCTTTTAAGTCTTATGCATTTCAAGTTACATTCAGTTGAATCTTGGCATATAATTTTCAGAGTTTGAAATATTTCCATATATATACTCTCTTAATCTATAAAGTTGTTTGAATATATGGCACAAAAGTAAATTACCAGGTGCCTAGTTGGATAAGATAAAAGTGAAGGAGTCTAATTGTCCATAAAAGCAATATAATGTCTGCTTGCATCTGGGAAAGAAAGCACCGCAGTCCCAGAAAGTGTCCTGCAGACAACAATATGCAAACCTCTCATGGAGGACAGGAGGCGATGAGAAGTAGGATCACTCTGAGCCTGCAGCTCTCCCAAACACAGCCGTTTCTGAATTCTCACAGGTATTGTGACCAATAAGCACCGTTTCTTGCCTGCTATTGCCCAATTAATGGTGACCTGCTCCCTTTCAGCCTGATCTTGTCGCTCTTTTCGTAACCCCTGGATGAGACCACTGCTCTGCATTTATACAGATAACATTGACAACGCTCTAAGAGTCTCATCTTGTGCAAAATTAAGAAAAAAAATGCTTTCTTATTGCCACTATTACATATTTTCCCTCCTGGTATTATTCTTTTCATCTTGGGTAGGATATGAACATTGTTTGCTTTAGGAACCTTAACCAAATGCTTGCCAGCTGACATCAAATTATTCTACTGGGTAATGATTTGCCGGTGGGTAGAAATTAAAGGACCTGAGATAGCACTCCAGGACAATTCTCAAATGCCTCCCTCATTCCCACCCCTAATATTTATACAATTGTTCTCCTCAATTAGATTTAAAATGAACTAAGGGAAATGGTGTCATCTCTAACAAGAATGTTAAAAAAAAATCAAGCATGCTAAATTCAACCTAAAATTTCACTGAGGCTTAGGTTGTAACTTGCAAAATTCTCTGCTTTCAGGGAGTAAAGACCTTCTCAACTTATATCAAACAAAAGTGTAGATCAATGAAGCCAATAGGGGATTTTTTTGCCAGGCATAGATTCACCTTCTGTCTCTTTGGCTTACTATATGACCTTGGACCCATTACTAAGCTTGAAACTAATTTTTGTTGAAAGGTAGTATAAATATAGAAAACAGGAAAGAATAAGGAGAAAGAAGTAAGGGAGCCACATCCAATTCTTTGCGAAGGAATCCCTGCTTGTTTTTTCAGCCTTATGGAATGACATGTACTAGACTCTTCTGATAGAAGCCTTCTAAACGGCTTCTCAGTGGGATGCTTCTATCTGCCTTCAGAGGAGCATTAAGAAGGTTTCTTTTTCAAGAGTCACTGCTTTCCTTTCATCTAAGGTACTAGGTACTTAAAGCTCATCTGTCCAAGAGATGGCTAGATAATGGCTACTCGCACACAAAGACCCTCTGAGAAAGAACACAAACAGTTACTCTCCTTCCTGGGTTGGGCCTCCTCTTTAGCCTGAGGGGATAAACTCTGAAAGATGAACAGAGTCTTTGGGCGTTATTCATGGTTTGCCTTACCCTTTGTCTCAGGATTTGTATTCAGAGGCTATGGAAGGCTAATATTTTGTGATCAGGCTTTCAGCCTGATTTCTTGTTTTCGGCTTATACATACCATACACCTAAAAATATAACACCTGCCTCCCCCAACCCCCAAAGTTTTTATTCTAGACTCCCTTGCATACAGTTGATTACTTTGTTAAACCCTACATTTACTAAAATCATCTATCTTAATTCTTGTACTAGATGGTTATAGAAGAGAAAAAGTGTATCTATCAGCACTAGCAGAGTCCAACACTGAACACTGACAACTGAAGTGGAGAAATATTGGCTATTTTATTGTGAATGGTGCCACCCAGGAGAATGGAAAGCTAATGCTCAAGAGCCCAAACTCCCAATGGCACGCAGGTTACAGATTATATAGGGCAAACTCACAGGCCACCATGGGCTAGGGGTTCAGGGTCATGCTGGGAGCTGATTGGTCAGAGGTGAGGTAAGGGTAATGAATCATGTCTTCAGGTCTTGAGAACAGCTCTGAGGTCCTTTCCAGTGTCCCTCTGTTCAGTTTCATGAAAGAAGCTAGGGGATTGTTTCATCATAGGGCTCAGGACCTGAAACATAACTTAGGTCAAGATGTTATCTTTAGCCTGCCAGAGGTCCATGGCCTGTGACCATAAGTCAGGCCCAGGCTACCGTCTTCTGCTGCCTTCGGGGTTGCTGATTATTGGTGTAGGACAGGCTACGTCTGTGAGAGGCACAGACAGACAGAGAGAAAGAGAGATCTGATTTCTAGAGCTAGGATTTAAAACTAGGCTTAATTAAAGGTGCAAGGACCCTCAGTTTCCGATGTTTCTTTCAAAGTTTTCAGCATTTTGTTGGGCTGTAACTCAATTTTTTTTAAAGATTTTATTTATTTATTTTTACAGAGAGGGGAAGGTAGGGAGACAGAGAGGGAGAGAAACAGCAATGTATGGTTGCTCCTCACATGGCCCTCACTGGGGACCCGGCCCGCAACCCAGGCATGTGCCCTGACGGGGAATCCAACCGAGACCCTTTGGTTCCCAGCCTGAGCTCAATCCACTGAGCTACACCAGCCAGGCGCTATAACTCAATTTTTAACCCCTTTACTTATTGTTATGCAGCATGATGTTATAGAAAATATACTGTGCTTAGTAAAAACTCTTAGTACCATTTTGATTTTTTTCAATTCAGATATGTCTTGTTATTTAATCTTTACCACAAAGATATGAGATAAATAATAATACCACCATTTCACAGATAAAATGGTAAATGAAATTTGGCAGGGTGGGAAGAAGTGGGGATGAAAGGTACATAGGCTAATGAGTAAGTTGCCTAAGGTCCTACTGCCAGTAACTACTAAAATCCAAGTGCAGATCCAGTTCTCCTGGTTCTAACCCGCATGCCCTTTTCGCTAAACAACTGTGCCTCTGAAGTTATTTAAACTCCTTAAGACTTAATTCATTTATTTACAAAATGAGGATATTAATCTCTGTGTAGCTCAAAATGCTCTTGTGAATAGTAAGTGAAAGTGCTTGATAAACATTAGAATTTTATAGAAATAAAGTAAATTAGCAAATGCGGAGTAACAATCATTTTCTTGTAAGTTATTACACATTTTAAACCAAAAGGCACTTACTAATATTAGCCTCTTTTATTTAGAAGAATGAAGCCCTCCAGTATGGAAATTAGACCTCTAATTCCCTTGTCAACATAATTTTGAAAAATAATCACAAAAGCTAATTTATGGAAACAGGGTAAATTTTGCACTTTTAAAACTGTGTGACAGGGGGTGAATTTCCAAGGCAATGTGGGAAAAGACAGATTTTTCATAAACAGGTATGAGAATATTTTTCCCACATCAGATGAATAAGGTGCAGTGAGAGAAAGCAGTGACCTCACCTCTCTTGAAGTGAGTGTGCCTTAATGACTAAGTCGAAGATGCCACCGCAGGCCCTGCGTGCTCAGGGTAAAGTACAAGCAATGAATCTACATTTTCTCGCAGCCGACGGTGTCCTAGATTTTTGTGGTATTCAATGCAGTCTGAATCTCTGAATAATCCCAATTCAAAAGCAGATGTGTGTGCAGTGAAAACTCAGCTTTTGTGTTCTTTAATTCAAAGATACAGTATAGATGACATTTTTTTTCTGGTGAAAATTTCAGTGGTTAGTTTTATCAAATCCATTGCTATAGTTAAAAATCAGCTAGAATAAATAAAACAGCCTTGGTTTTTTTTGCATTTTAGAGATGCCATAATTCTTTGGAGTGATGTCCTTTGGATATTATGAAGATTTTTTGTTTATATTAAGTACCTACTATTGTCCTTGCCTAGATAAAGTGGTGAGACAAACAGACCTGTTTAAGTTATAATTGGAAACTAAGATATTAGTCAAACAGTTAAACAGTTATAATTAAGAATTTTAGTATGTGCTATAAGGAGACTTACCAGATGATAGGAGAGAGATCAGCTCAGTGGGGTCACAGACAGTCCCCTGAAGAAGTGATAGTGGAGTTAAAATTTGAAAAATGAACAGGAGTTAATTAGAGGAAGAGGATGAAAGAGAAGGAAGAAAGGAAATAATCCAGGGAAAATAAAATAGCATATTTAAAAGCCTTGATAAGGAAGGGCCTTCAGTTCTCCCAAAAAGATTACGAACAAATCTCTATGGTTAGAAGCCGTACGGGGCATGACTACATAAATGGAGGCCAGACCCGTTTTAAGTATAGACACTTCCTCAACTGTAAACCACAAATATATAGCCTTTAAATGACAGTAATAGCTTACTACTTGAACTGGATTTTCTAATTCTGGTATATCTATCGGGCAACCTTGCAGTGTGCAGCAAGGGTAACTAGAAAGAGCGAACAAGAGAGAAATGACTTCTGTCCACAGGCGCTTGTAATCTGTAGTTCCCGTCCATCTTTGGTGACCTATGTTCTTCAAAGGAGGAAATAATGCCAACTTTTGATTTAAGTTTTAAATTTCAAGTAGTAACCATTTAGATGTTACATTTCTTTCATTTATTTCATATCCTCTATTCTGGTTACATTTTCAAAACAGAAGATCCACAAACCATCTCTTTGTATAGAGTATTCTACTACACAGACCAAATGCATAAACAAAATTCCCAATGAACTGAAGTATATGTTTACAAATCAAAGTGTATGTATATGGGAAAAAGGGTGAGTTAGGAAGTTCAGTGTTTTATATGAAATTTGTTCCTGGATCTGGCTTAATCATTTACTGGAGAATTATGCTCATTTTGCTCATTCTTTTTCCACTAGATTATAACCGTCTGTACAGACCTGGGTATAAGTTCCCAGAAGGTATAAGAGGAACTGTTACGGAACGGAAGTTGGGTTCTGCTGCAGCTGCCCATAGGGAAACTCTGGAGGCAGAGTTTTGGTAAAAAAGGAAAGAGGTCATTTATTCAAAAGCTACACAATTTTGGGAGAATGGCAGGCGTCTAAGAGTCCATCCCTTCAAGAACACGCAGAGGAAACCACTCCCCAACCTTCTGCCAGACCAATCCAAGGCTGCTCCCAGAGCTCCTTTTCCCATTTAAAAATACCGTCCTTTCGGAAACAGCAGCCAGCCACTGAATTGTTCTCTAAGCAGCTTTCCTGATTACTGTCAGGCTTCAGGCTCCTTTCCGGAGTCTGCAGCAAGTGGACTGCACCGCCAGACGCCATGCTGGCAAGCACCGCAGTATGGCTTGTCTGCAGTTGCACCTGCTCACCCATCCATGCGCAGCTCCCAGAGGAGGAGAGAAAAAGTCCAGGACCATCCGTGCAGCAGGGAAGGCACTGCAGACTCCCACGGGTCACCACCGGGGCTGCATCCCTGGGGCACAGCCCAGTGCACACAACTCAGCCTCGACTGGGACAGGCCCTGACAGGGTGAGCAAGGAGATGAGAAAAGGGCGTTTTTCTCCCTTCCTGATGAATCTCCCAGCCCAAGTTCCGCAGATCAGGAAAGGTCCAGCCTCCCAGCCAATCCCATCCCTTCCCTGGGCTAGACTGGCAAGGCTGCACCTCCCTCTGCTGCCAGGTTAACCTTTAGGCACACATGCCACTGTGACCTCTGGTTTCCCCTTCGATTAGGAACCCGAAGAGGGTTGGAGGGCTTTTCACTTATCCAAAGGTTTCTCCTAGCCTCACACATACTCTGCGAAATGACTTCCTCCTGTTGCATCTCTGCCCCGGGCAGGGAATCTGTCCTCAGGCACTGTGCTAGTTTGGTTACTGGGGAAACACAATGTTGCCACGCCTTCTGGGGCCCCTCCCCTCTGCTCCCAGCACCAGGCATATCAGAACTCATCGGGGAATTCCCAAGTGATTTCTGTTCTGAGAATAGCAAGATCTATTTATTAACAATATGACACTTATCAACACATTGTCATTGGAAAGGGCTGATTGCATTGCTTCACAATGAAGTTTTAGGTTTTATTTCTAATACTTTCTCCAGCCTTCTGCCACGAATCATAAGAGAGATGAAGAGAGTGCAGGAGGTCACCACTCCAACGGGTATATGGGAGGAAGGGACAGGTCTAGCTTGCTTCCGAGTGTGTAATTAAGTTTCTATTACCAGCCTCGATTTTGCTCCTGAGCTCCAGCATTGTCCATCCTACTGCATACTTGCCATCTCTACCTAAATATCCAGTAGGCATTTCACACTAGCACAGCCCAAAGCAGGCATTTTTGTTTACTAACATACACCCCACACTCCCAGCCTGTTTCTCTCCTGGTCTTCCATGATCTGTAATAAAAGCTGCCATTCTAGTTTTTTAGACAAAGCCTTACAAGTCATCCTGGATTCTTCATCCTTCCAACATCCAATCCATTAGCAAGTATTTTAATCTTTACTTCCAAAATTTATCCAGAATCTATTCCATACACATATGTTGTAGATAATAATCCTCCACACAGCAGCCAGGATGATCATTTTAGAGTAGTGATCAAATTATGCCACTCCTTAGCTTGCAGCTCTCCTGTTACTGCTGATTTGTATAAAATCTGGACATTTGACAAGGCCTTCTAAGACAATATACTATTTACTCTGCCTATTTCTCCCACTTCACCACATACCATGCTTTTATTTATGTTTATTTATTTATTTATTTATTTATTTATTGCTCTAAGGTTAACTTATACTAGCTATTTTTCTATTTCTTGAACAATTTAAGCAGACCTTTTGAACTTACTATTTTCTTTGCTTGAACTTCTCTGTACCCAGATCTTTACTTATTTGTGTCCCTTGATTCTCAGTTTCACAATTATTTCATCAAAGAGAACTTTCTCAACCACAAATATATACTACAGATACAATGTAGTATCTTGCTCATTCAAATTATTCTCTATAATCTGATCTACTTTTAGTTTTTGCATTATTCTTACTATCCTTTTTCTTACTGTATTTTAGTTGGAATAGACGTGCTTCCTTTCTGTCTATTCCAAGTAAAATATAAATGCATGAGAATAGAAAACATATCTATCTTTTTCATGTCTATATTGCCTAGATCTTATGAAGTGATCTATAAGTATTTATTAAAAGGAAGGATAGCGGTGGCCTGCCAGGCTTCGCTTGTGGACCAGAGCACCCTAGGAGCTGCGCCTGGAGGAGTGAGCACAGCCTCACTGGGATCACACATGGGCGTTCCCAGACACTCAGAGAAAATAAATAAATAAATAAATAAATAAATAAATAGGAAGAGAAAAAAATGAAGAGAGGAAGGAAACAAAGAAGGAATAAAAAACAAAGGAAGAGGCCCAGCTGGTGTAGCTCAGTGGATTGAGTGCAGGCTGGGAACTGGAGGGTCCCAGTTCGATTCCCAGTCGTGCGTGGCACTTGCCTGGGTTGCAGGCCAGGTCCCCAGTGAGGACTATGTGAGGCAACCATACATTGCTCTTTCTCCCTTCCTTCTCTCTCTGAAAATAAATAAATAAAAAATCTTTTAAAAAATTTCTAAAAAAAACAATGAAAGAAAAATAGAAAGTAAACAACTGCTGTGTTCATAAAAACAAGTTGGCACTCATTTTCTCTCATATCCACTATTTGATCCAGATAGAACATGAAGGAAAATATAATAATTTTCCCAAAGCATTCCCAGAACATTTTAAGGCACCATAGGGAGAATGTCCGCGTACCTCATATCTATGTAGAAAAAATGATTAGTGAATCCGCGGATAAAAGAGGAATGCAAATGATCAGAGATATGATAAAAAAGAAAGACCCAGTTTTGCACTTTTGAGCAATGCTAGCTGCATTATCTTGTTCCCTCTCTCATTTTGGTAACCAAGGAAGAAGAAGAAAAACAGCAAACCACAATAACAGCTCAAATGCATGTACTGGGTATCATTCATTAGATGATACACGGGGCTACATTCTCACAGTGTGCATTATTCCCTCTGAGCAGAGCTCCATTGATTTCAAAGTCTCTAAGCTGCCATTTTAGAGACTGTTGAGTGCAAATGTTATAATGCCATTTGGGATACTCTAATGTGCTTTTGAGAAAATTAGTCTCTCAGTAATACTCAAACTTACCCTGATTGGGGTTTGGACTACATTCTTACTGAGAAAAGATAGCTCTCCTGGCTCTTATGCTTTATTTTCAGCACTTTAAATTTGACAAATCATATCAGAGTTTTGCCCAGGACTTTATTGATTCTACCAAGGGTGGCCCAAAGCCTTGAAGTCTGTGGGCAAGTGTTCTGTAAGGATTAGGACTCTATTATAAATCACTGTATCACAAAGGGGATTGGTACATTAGGAGCACTCAATAAATATTTGTTGAATAAATAAGTGAATGAATAAATGAATCAATATTAATTTCTATATTTTTAGTAAAAAAAAATGAGTAATTTGCCCTGTCAATCTGAGTTTTCACTTCAGGCATTTAAGAGGGGAATAGAAACTTCCTTTGCAAGTCCAAAAAGGTATAAACACTTTTCCTTTATTTTCTATACAACATTTATCAACTACCAATCATATGCAAGGCATTGAAATGAACAAAAAGCAATTTTAAAAAATATTCTGCCCTAAAAGAAAATTAATTGAGGGACAACCCCATAAAGACCCATACCTATCTTTAAATGTTTTTCCCGCTTTCCCTATGATAATTCCCTGCTCTAAGAGAGTCCACAATTATTTTCCAAAAAACAAATTCCATATTAGTAGTGTCCTTCATTCTTCCAAAGTCCTTAGTCCTCCTGATTTATGTTTAGCTAAGAATATAGAGCCTATCCTTTCTTCAGGTTTTAATAGACACAGTGTAAGGATTAAGACATCCCAAAAAAGCTAAGCGTTAAATGGTACTCTTTTGGCCCTCAAATGGATTTCATTCTCCCAAATATTTTAGCTGGTGTCCTGGGCTTTCATCAGGTGTTCCCATAGTAAAATGCCACAGGAATCTCACCTTGACATTTAACACAGGGAAGTTCTTTGAACATGATTTTTTCATTATATCACTCTGTGTCCCTCTCTGTCTATGAAATGTCACATGAGAAGATTTTTCAAAACTGAGAGCTGGGTAAGTCCTTGCTTCTCCCAAAGAATTCCTTTCATTATATTCAAGGTTAATCTTATAACTTTTGTAGCTGCCTTTTGATTTCTTTTTGACTATCAGAAAGCTTAGAGTTGGAAATACAATCAAACTTTAGTCATTAATGGAATTACATTGTTCTTCTATCATTATTCTAACTTCTCCACAGAGATGAGGAAATAAAGGCCTTCAAATTTATATGTAAATTTTTTAATGAAAGCTAATTTCAAAAATATAAGATATATTTTGCCCTTTTTTCAGAGAATAAAGAACAAGTGATCAGTACAGATCAGAAAGTACTTGTCCTCAGAGAATTTATATTCCTTGTATTTTTTCTCACTATTTTTGAGTAGGAAAAGTGGAAAAAGAATACCCTTCCTTTTATCACTCATTTATATAATCGTATATGGCTAATATTTCATTACAGTTCCTTATAATGTGTTTAGATATAAGATCTTTCTAATGTTATTAAAATCTTCTCTCAAATGATCAAGTAATATATTACTATTATTACTGTTACTATTACCATTGGGTGAATATACCTAACTTGCTTAGCTTATCCCAACGCCTTAATGTTGCAGGTTGTCTCCTCTTCCTTAGTTACTATAACTCTGTTATATTTTGGGATTATTAGTCCTTAGGACCTTTGATCATTTTTTTGTTAGATTATTCCAGACACACATATATAAATCACTTTATTGTATTCACCGCCATGGATACCCTTTTATGTAGTTACTGTATGCATTTGTATTCTAGAAGAGATTTAATAAGCAAAATGAATATTTAAGTCATTTAACTATTTGTATGTAATCACTGACATTAAAAATGCATTACAATAAGACAAAAAATTATGATATGTAGTATTTCTGACAGCCATAAAGATCAAGAGTAGGAAATGTTGATTTAATATTGAAAAAGGAGGCTTTCTGTGATATTTCAATAATCTCCTTGTTACAGCCAAGCATGCTAAAGGGTAACTTAGCCATTATTCAAATTAGGCTATTAATGAGTCAATCCTATGGTAATCCAGCTGAATAATTTTTTCTCTAGAGATATCTATACATAACAAATTTTCCATAAAGTTTGACAATTTAAAAAAAATGTTCAAGTACAGAATTACCCTCCCTCTGAGGGACGGCAGAACTGTAAACTGGATAGAATTCTCACATAAGAGTAGCCACCAGAAATCTTAAAGTTATGTTTACCCTTCACCTAAACAATTGGTTCATTTGGTCACATAAATAACAAAAGTCTTCCAGTACACTGTTAACCAATCAACTTATTTAAATGTTATCTCTGTGTAGTAATAACGGTGTAAAAGAGCTGTGTTTTATTTTATTTTTCCCAATTCAGAAAGGCAACTTTCCTCCAAGTTAAGAGTTTTCCTGAAATACACAATTTGTGGTATACTAGTGCCTCTTTATAATGTACTAAGGAAACAATAGCCTAATAATGAAAGCCTATAAAAACCATGGCATTTTCCTCTGTAAATATCTACTCTATTAATGCATTCCTATTTCTAACATGAAGTAGAGAAACTCAAGTAAATCCCATTGCAAGTGACTTTTCTGAGAGCATTTAATTGACAGACTTCTATTTTTTTGTGAGGGTGAATCATTTTTACATTCTATATCCATAGAGAATGTAAGTCATTTCCCAGCTTTTGTCTTCATTGTGTTTTTGTTTTAAATCATCTATTATTACAGCTCTCTTTTAGCTCCACCTGTACCTTGCCTCCTACCACTCTAGACACCAACAGAAAGCCAGATTGAGAAAAAATATGGGAAGATGAACTTTTGACTAAGACAAGGAAAAGATGAACCCTTAATTTTTCTGTTTTTATTTTTATATGATTTTGCCCTGGTCCAGAGTCATGTTTTCTTTTATTTAAACCAGAGTGAAAGCCCACCATTTGTATTTTGACCTGTTTCCTTGTTCAAAGCATATACAGTTCTTCATGGGTCTTCTCTGCATCCAAAAATTTAACCTATGTATTTACTCAAGGACTAAAAACACAGAGAGTAAAGATACAAAAAGAGCAGGATGTTGATCATTTTGAATGCGATGAACCCAAGTATAGGACAATCAGAATGGTGGATACAGAAATTTAACACTGCTCCCTGGACCCAACAATTCTCAACGTGAAAAACAGTAAAATAATTGAGTACTCAATAAAAAAAAACTGCGTTTTTATTAGTATCTGCATTACTTTAAAAAAATAAGAATGAAACAATAGTAAAAACTACAAAATTCTAAACAGTATTCTTGTAATCAAATCAGTCACCAGCATTTTTCACAGCCAGCAATAGCTTTTGAGGATTCAGGAATAGGATACTGGTAATTAATATTTTAAATTTGTGACTTATCTGTAACTTGGATTAGTATAAGAACTGGTTGTTCTTGGCCTTTTGCTTGCTTTTATTTACTTCTTCATTCTACCTGACCCTGATTCCCCTGAGCCTGGAGCTCAGGTGGAGGTATACTGGACTAAGATTAACTGGGCTTCCCATTGGGACACTCTACCGAAGAGGGATATGAAACTTTAACAAATAGTCCATGTGTGTGAGGTCAGTCAAACTGAGTCAAGCCAGAAAGGAGGCACCAAACCATGAAATGGAAGATGAAATGGTGCTTTAGACAGTAAGTCCCACTGAACCAAGTTAGAAACCAAAGTGAAGACTAGTGACATAGAAAGTAGACCTGAGGTATAAAGTCATTAAATCATAGGGAAAGGAATGAAATGTATGGAAAGAAATCTTTTGTTGCTCTTCCATGCAAATATAATGACTATCTCACACACTTTTTTTTAATTGGAAATAAAAAATTGGTTACATATGACACCCTCCCTCTTTGCATCATGATTATCCCCACTTCCGTTATGTCTAATTCTATCAAGACTTAAAAAATCAAATATTTTTTATTCTTTCTTGCATCAAAAGAAGTGAGAGGCTCCCACCTTGTGACATAAGACATGTCTCTTCATGGCATTGAATTATCTAGTAATATGTGATGACCACAATACCTGTAAGCATGACTGGACTGGCATCTATTTTTTACTGCTGTGATTCAAGTCTTACATTTATTCAAACTTAGTTGAAATCTGTTGGATTTTAAACAATAATGTTGACTTTGGGTCCTTTGAATGACATTTCTATCACTGAAGACTAGCTACCTGATTTTCAACACATTACTTGATTTTTCCAAGGTTTTCTTTTTTTCATTGGCAAATGGAGTAAAGTATCTGAAAAAAACTGTTTTAAAGGCTCAATGTGTCTATTAACTTATACAGACACTGTTAGTAGAGGGCATAACTCCCCATGTGTTCTGAAAGTATAGAGTTTCTTTGTGTCCTCTGCTACCCTAGTAAATGTGCTTCCCTTCTGATGTGTAAGGGGGACACGAGGGGTTGCAAGGGGGTTCTTAACAAGTATTTTCACTCCTTCCTTTTGAAAATTATCAAGGAAAATCTGTAATGACTGGCTCTTTTAGTCATCATAAATTTCCTGTGTGTCCCTGTTTTTGAACAGCAGGTGAACTGATTATTGCAGTAATGTTTAAGAGTAAGGCATGTAGGTAGAAGGAATCCCATGCATCTCTATTATCTTCATGAGCTTTTTACTAGAAAACTCACCTGAATATGTATAAATGGCTCCAGAAATAAATCCAATTTGTTCTTTTTAAGATATGCCCTTTTTTAAATCACATGCATTTAAATAAACAGGTTCAGTGTGCAAATATTCATGTAACACACAAGAGCTGCAAAATCACTGTCACCAGAGAGTAGTAAAACCAAAAATTGTAAAATTAGATGAAGAACTTATGCATATTCTAGCTTTTCTACCTAGTCTCTTTTTCTTTCCTTCCTTACTTCCTTCCTCCCTCCCTCCCTCCCTTCCTTCCTTTATTTCATTGTTATTGCCTTTATGGTTTTCATTGCCCCAGGATCACATACTCTTTTTTATGAGTATTTTAAGATTTACTCTCTTAGTAATTTTTGAATGCACAATAGAGAATTATTAACTATAGTTGCTATACAGTAAATTGCATCTTCATGACTTATTTATTTTATAAGTTTGCACTTTTTTCCCACTTTACTAATTTTGCCCGTTCTGCAACTCCCACCTCTGGCAAACACTAATCTGTTCTCTGTAGCTATGAGCTTGGTTTGTTCTGTTTTAAATTCCACATGTGAGACCATAGGGCATTTGTCTTTCTCTTTCTGTCTTATTTCACTTAGCATAATGCCCTTCAGGTCCATTCATGTCATCACGAATGGCAAGATTGCATTCTTTTTTAGTGCTGAGTAGTATTCCATTGTGTATACATGCCACATCTTCTTTACCTAGTCATCTATTGGTGGACACTTCGGTTGCTTCCATATGTTGACTATTGTAAGTAATGCTTCAGTGAACACAGGGGTACGTATATATTTCCAAATTAGTGTTTTTGTGGAACTGCTAAATCATATAGTAGTCCTATTTTTTTTTATTTTTTGAGCAACTGCCATACTGTTTTCCCTAGTAGCTGCACCAGTTTACATTCCCACCAACAGTGCACAAGGGTTTTTGGTTTGTTTTTATTTCCCAGCAACACCTGTTATTTCTTACCTTTTTTGACTTAGCTATTCTAAGTTACAAAATGATATCTTATTGTGGTTTTAATTTGCATTCTTCTGATGATTAGTGATATTGAGCATCTTTCCATCTATCTGTTGGCCATCTGTATTTCTTTCAAAAGAAGTTTAGTTGAAAATTTGGAAAATTGTTCAGATCCTCTGCCCACTTTTAAATCAGATTGATTGTTTTTTTTTTTTTTACTATTAAGTTATATAAGTTCTCTGTGTATTTTGAATATTAACCCCTTACTGGATATATGATTTGCAAATATGTTTTCCCATTCAGTAGGCTGACTTTCATCTTGTTGATGATTTCCTTTGATATGCAGAATATACGCTTCAATATGCACCAAGAAGATATTTCTCTGTCAATTTAAAGTTTAGCCTTATAAATCTTTTTAGACTCTCAAATGAAATTTAGTTACTTCTTTTGAAATCTATGACCTTGAAAGCCTCCCATCCATTGGATTCTGTCATAAGACTCTTCATTCTTCCACTTTTTTGATCATTTCTATCTTTCCTCTTCACCTACCTATACCCCAGTGGTTTAACAATAATTCTATCCTTTATAGTGCTAGGTATTCTCCTGAGATGATGTTAATCACCCTCTGAACACTTATAATTTATAAATTCTCCCACCATTAACTTTCTCCAAGATTCCAGACTGATATAGCCAAGCTATTATCTTACAACCACACTGATTCAAAACGCCTAGCAACTTTCTCTGCAAGCCTGCTCTTTCTCACATTATCTCTTTTCCTAGTAAGTATCACCAATTTACATAAATTTGAACAAGCCTCTAACAAAGCAGTATTCTTAACTTGTTTCCCCTTTCCCCTTATCTAATTATTTGCCAATTCATCAATTTTCTCTCCTTAATATCTCTAAAAAGTTAATTATCTCAACCTCATTGGCCATTCCATAGTTAAAGCCTGAATATTTTTTCTTGACCCATTCCTCTCTATTCATTACACATCTGCTGGAGTGATTCATCTAAACATACATCTGAATGTGTCAATATATTGTTTAAAATTGTTTGACGACTCTCTGTTGAAGGAATTCACTTTTCCACACATGAGGAAGCGTAGCCCTGGGAGCCCACGTGTGTTTGAGCAAAGTCTCCGGCGTGTAAGGTGGCCCAAGCCGGCAAGCATGGACTCATGTTTGTGGAAGCAGAATTCCTTGAAAGGGAATTTGGCTAACATATTTCTTAAAATTGACTGCCTTGCTGGATCCTTCCCCCCTCCCTGGATCAAAAGACTTATGCTAATGCATGTCCAGGCTCTTCCTAAACCAAATGTTTATAGATAAACACAAGACTATTGCCTTTACATTTACCTATCTCTTGATGTATTTACCTATCTTTTGAT
The DNA here is from genome assembly GCA_004026765.1 of Micronycteris hirsuta. Taxonomy (NCBI): domain Eukaryota; kingdom Metazoa; phylum Chordata; class Mammalia; order Chiroptera; family Phyllostomidae; genus Micronycteris; species Micronycteris hirsuta. The sequence goes on along the minus strand of PVJI01001774.1, from coordinate 74,897 downwards.
GTATCAGCCCCATCTGTCTGCCACCGGACCTGAATATACATTCTATCCATAAGTTAATGAAGACCAATCTGATGCTCTGTGCCCAAAATCTTCAATAAAAACCCCTAGACCCAAGGCTCGGGCTCTCTCCCAGATGATGAGGGCGGAGTCGTGTGGTCCTGGTCCTCTATTCCTGCGTATTTATGAGTGAGACTTATTTATAAACGCATTCAGTCATGGTCACCACTGATTCTGCATAGCCATGAATCTGCAGCACTCTGTATCCTATAAGATCAAGCGAAAACTATATCAATAGCATACAAAGACCTTTGTCATCTAATCCCTAACAATTTCAACATGTCTTTAATGTCTCTTCTTCACACATAACATTCCTACAATATTGAACTTCTAACAGTCTGACCCATTACTTCTATACCCCACTTTCCCACCACACCGCTGTTCTGCATTCCTTCATCCCGCCCAGTACACTTCACCGATGCATAAAACGTGCGAACTGCCACCTCCACATGCTCATCCACTTGGGGAACTCATTATTCTGCCCCTTTTCATGCATAACTCCCTTACAAAACCTTCTCTATCATCATTAAAAATCTTGCAAAATAATTTTCTCCTCCACCTCTAAGAAATCTGAATCTTCTATATATTTCCAGGATTGCATTGTGTGTGTGTGTGTGTGTGTATCTGTTGTAAATATCTAAATGACAAATGTCAGCCTTTGCTCTGATGAAAGTGAAAAACAATAATGGAAAAAAACTAATGTTTGTAGGTGAGTGTGTGACAGACAGACAGACAGAGACAGAAGGAAATAATGATATATAGAACAAGAGAAATGGGATCAGAAAGATGAGAATGCCCAAGCATATATTTGAGGATTTGATAAATTCAATATTTGGCAACAAGAATAAAATTATAATTGAAATATTTATAGTTTTGGTTATTATTTCCCCTTGAAATAATACCGTCTAAGGATTTATCAAAGAAAAATCTCTAAATATTTACGATTTACAGTATTATAAAGATATTACTATATTTACAGATAGCATAGTTTTAATTTTTTTTGCTTACTTGGTAGTCATTTTAAAAAATTATATTCCTCTTCAAACAAGTGCTATAATATGTTTAATTACATGCATTTTTTTGACTAATGACCCTTAATATGTAGTGATAGGAAGGTATGTTTATTCTTCTGTCAAACTAGATATATCTGAGATTTTAAAAAATATGTATGTGCCCTGGCTGGTGTGGCTCAGTGGTCGAGCACCGGCCTGTGAACCAAAGAGTCCCTAGTTCCATTCCCTGTCAGGGCACATGCCTGGGCTGCAGGGAAGGTCTCCTGTGGGGGGTGCTCGAGAAGCAACCACACATTGATGTTTCTTTCCCTTTCTTTCTCCCTCCCTTCTTCTCTCTAAAAATAAATAAATAAAGTCTTTAAAAATATGTATGCTTGTGTACATATACATATAAATATGCATTTTCAAATACATATACATATATGTAAATATACACACACATTAGTTGTCTGAGACTAGTAGTCAGACACTTGGCACAATGCAACATTTCCCATGTTGTTTCTTGTTTGAGTTAAGGTTAAAGGATTTTGTACAAAGCATTCAGATATAGTCTACTTCTGGCAAAATGCATGCCTCCCCATATAGGGCTACTGTTCTTCTTCTAAAAGCAATTTTGCTTCATCTGAATGGATGACCTTATTCTGAAGTGATTGGTTCACTTTAAAGGCCACGTATACTTTTTTCCATGAGCAAAGGAAAGCTAGACTAAATCAATTTATATTTCCCATGCATATGAAAAAATCTCTTTGGTTCACAAAAGCCGTGGCAGAAAAAGAAGCCACATAAAATAAGTCATCCTGGAACTTGAACATTAATTTGCATGAAGCACTTGTGATCTTACATGAATCGCTATACTACCCTTGGCATTGGAATTATTTTTACTTATAAATTTTTTATTATCACTAAGTTTTGATACTGAGGTCTTGCAAACTGCACAGCAGCTTATACTGATTTCCACAGCCAGGGAAGTAGCCTTGAGGCCTTCTTTACAGGTGACGTCATTAGTTCACCAGTTTCCATGGCATCCCACACGCTACCCAAGGAGTTCTGCTCCCTGTTAGCTCTACCTTCACCTGCCAAAAAAGATACTCAGCTTTCTTTATTTTACAGCAAAACAAAGTCATTTGGACACAATTTGGAGAACTGCCAGAATAAACAAAAAAAGCTATAACAATAATATTTCCATATATTTAAATGCTCTTCTAGAATCTATGACTTTAATTGATTTTTACCTTTTTATGGAACACAATACGTATAGTAGAAATTGAACGTTGGCATTGATCAAGAATTTAAAGAAAAGATACAAACCTTTATGAAGGCTAAAACTATTAAATCATTGCTAGATTTTTTTTTTTGGCCTTTCACAAAATAGCACAATACTTACTGTTAAGAGACGACAATCTCAATTTTATCTGAAGTAATGTTTTTGTTTGTTTTATCCGAGAAAAATTTCAAACAAGGTGATTCATTAAAAGCTTATTGTGTATCAGAAAATAATTGCTATTGTTTCTACATGGAAATTACTCACATTATTTGTACAACTAAATATAGGCACCTTAAAGACACTTGTATGTTTTGGTCTCAGAAGACCCTCCCTGCAAAGCAAGGTCTCAGACAGTAAGCTCCGAAGACAGTTAAAACTCATCTTACCATCAGAATGCTTAAGACAGAGTACTTCAGGAATTCTGAATTATTCCAATCCTTTTAGGAACACACTGTAACCCTTATAACCATCTCATCCCTCATTAAATGTGATTTTACCCCCTTATGCTTTTAAAAACTTTATTTTATATAATAAATTTTCATTTGGAAATACCAAAGAATTAAGTTATACCAAGAGTAATAGAATCACTGATATTAGAGATGAGAAAAACGCATTAGGCCTATCCTTTGAAGTCTCATGAAGGACAGTTTTCAATATGGTGTGTGACTTAGTGAGTTCTCTAGTATAGAGTTTAATGGGGATTTCCAGTATGCTAATAAAATGCTTTTTAAAATCTATTTGGGCCATGTGTACCCAAGTGAGGTAGATGTTACTGGAACACAGAATAAGTTTTCACTTTCTGTAGTTCCTTAATATTGGCCTCAAATGGAAAGACACTATGTTTAGGGTCTCTACAAGTCACAGAACCATTAAATGAACCAAGGCCACTAGAACCAACCACTTGTCCCTGTCATGCCTCTTTGGATAGTGGCCTCGGGAATAAAACTTTAGTGTTGTGCAGAAATAGGGGTAGCTATTTCCTCAAATTCTACTTTTGTGTACCAAGTTATTATATTTTAACACAGGGCAAAGACATGAACTAGAGCTGGAAAAAAGTAATTAAAAGATAGAGAGTAGAATAATGTATACATGGAAAGCCTAGAATTAAACCTAGATTTTCAAAACTGTTCCCATTAAAATTATTAAACGTGTCTGCTGATATTCTCACTTGTAAGTGCTTGATTGTTTTTAATATGAAGTGAGATAAGAAATGTGAAGTATCTAGCATAATATATGTATTCTATAATCAATCATTTTTGTTCTTTATAAATGCAATGTTCTCTCATATGCAAGAAGTAACCTGATACAATGAAAGGTATAGCCTTAAATCTCTGTGGTAGTTTCTACTGTAATTGTCTGCTAGGAAATATAGAAGCTATTTTTCACAAAGTACGCCATGACTGTGAACAGGAAAAGCCATGCACTTTACCACATAGCCATTCAGTCATTCATCCAATAATACTTATGGAACAAATCAGCTCTCAAACATTGTGTTAATTGCTGGGCATACAGAGGTGGACAGAAAACCTTGTTAGCTCAGGTTCCAATAGAGGTGACAGGTATACAAACAGATAAACAAAGAACAAAGGAGTGAGTACTGAAATGGAGGTGTGTTGTAGGCACAGCCAAAGGGCAGTCGTCAGGGAAGAGTCAGCATAGGAGACCTGGGATCCAGAGGCCTCTGTCTCCCCCCAGAAGTAAGCTGCAGCATAAATATCTTAGATACCACACACCAAGGTGAAAAAATTACCTTTGCCCCCGCCTCACCTCTGTTTGCTAGCACCCGTACAACCCAATAAGCTTATCTGTTGCTGGACGGGCTGACTATAATTTACCATAAGTTCCAGTGTGTTACCTTATTAGATTTTGGTTCCCTATGCTTGTGGCTTTTTGATTAATTAATTACTTGATTAAGTTGCTCTTTGTTTCTCCACCTTATTTCAAAAATGTCTTTAGAGGTGACTGATTTTAAGATGGCTTAATAATAAACTTTACTCTTGTTAAAATAACATACATTGACAGGCAGGTGGAGAAAGGTTTTCTTTATCCATAAAAGCATCCTTGAAACCAAACTGTGCTTGTCCGCCCATATATGTGGCCAAGGCACCGATTTACGATGCACTCCCATATTATTTTGTTTAGTCACTCCGCTGTTCTCCAGAAGCAAGTTGACAAGAATGATAGTATAATATTATAATGATTTGCTTACAGATGTGCTTTATGCAATAGTTGTTCAGCTTTAATTTACATTATCACAATTACCCAAGGAGATAGGTTTGTTAAAGCATAGCTCCTGATTCGGTATGTCTGAAATTGATCTTTCTGACAATTTCCATGTGACACTGCTGCTGCTAAATCTGGAACTACACTTTGAGAATCACTGTTTTATCTTGGTAAATACCTCAATGGTAGTGCTCAAGTCTTACCTCTGTACAGAACCTTTTAGGAAGTTCTCAATAAATGTTGACAACACTGAATAAATGAATGAATAATTGCTGCTGGTTTAATTCTTCAAGGAGGAAAAAAACAAATAGCTCCTGGTCCCACTTCTCAAAGTGTTGGCCTTTGAAAAACTCTTAAGTAGAAGGAGCCTGGGGGGCAAGACTATAGGGGGAGCAGAAACCCTTCAAGTGGAAATGTCAAACAACGTTTCAATCTTTGCTTTTCTCAATGATAGACAAATGAACTTCTCGTAAATCCCTGGCAAGATTCAAAACATATTACTAAAGGGATGGGTTCTAAAAAAAAATACAATAAAAAAGGAAGCTTCAATCAAGAGACTGTTATAAATTCATTAAGGACAAACAAAGAATGACTGGCAGCACTTTTTTTCCCTTAGTAATGTTACCAAGCACGTCCGGGAAATAACAATATGCATCCAGTATCTGGGACCACAGAACTGCCTGTCTTCTCATGTACAGCATGCCGTTTTTAAAAGCAAGAATACATCCTTTGACAGTCTGTTAAATAGAACAAAGGCACCCATATTAGGTCCTATGCTTACCATGATCAATAAAGGGAGTGAATTCATGTTTTAAAATTCTGTAGTAGCAACGTTTTTACCAAGGTAGCAGTATGTACCAGCTTCCATTCTCTGGTGGACTGCCCTCTGCCACTCCTGGCATTGGCCTGTTCACTCTTCCTTTTACTCGACTAAATAATAGAGATATGCATTGCCTTTCTTCACAAGTCATTGTAATAAACTTTCTAAGTCCATTTTGTTCAGCTCAAAATCGTGAAGTCTAAAGTTTGACATACCAGTTTATTGCTAACCTATTCCAGAGAACCACTAGGCATTTCCCCAGCTGCCTGTAGGCTAACTTTTACTTTTCACACTTCTCCAGCAATGAGAAGGGAAGAGCAGAATACTGCCAACCAAGAAAGCATTGCTTAGTGGCTTGGTAATCTGGGAATTTCTCCAGCCTGCTTTGTGGAGGCAGCCCAAACGCCACAGTGCACCCCAAATGCTGGCTGGGCTGACTAAGCCTGTAGCAACTCCAAGAAATTGTACATAACAACCTTGTTCATTATAAGCGTCCCCACTTCCTTTTTTTTCTTCCTTTCTTTCTTCTTCCCTTCTCCTTTCTTTTTCTTTCTTCTCCCCTTCCTCCTTTCCCCTCTATTTTCCTCCTCCCTTTCTTGCCTACTTTTCTCTTCTTCCCTCCTTCTCTCCCTTCAATAGCTCCTATCAATTACCCAGCACTCAACATTTTGCAATTTGGCATGAGGGCCATTTTAGTTGTGCAGGACAGAAGAAGACAAACACTCCGGGAACTGGGCAGCAGCTTCACTGAGACCCCACCAGACTGAACACGGGATGTGGCTATTGGAGGTATAATGAGTTCAGACAGGGGTTGCCAACACAAACAGCACAGTGCTTGGTCAAGAAGACAAACACACGTCTTTGTATATTCATCAAAAACAGTCAAGCACAAAAATACAGTATATTCAGGGGGAAAATCAATCGGCAAATATATAAAATAAAGATGACAATAATATTGTGAGGTTGCTCTCAGAGCGAGAAATTGTAAGAAAAGTACTCAGTATGTTGTTTGCCACTTCATAAATAAAATGCTCAGTAAACGGTACCATCCTCATCATCACCTTCCTCATCTTTCTGTGATCATCAGTACCAAAATTGGCAAAACCTTAAATCAGGGCTAATTTTGTTAAAATCTCACCTAGCTATTGGTTGGCTCTTGCTTGATAGGTACTCACAGCAAGACTTCCACAGCCACGAAGGGGACCATGGCACACTCGTCACCAGCCCACGTGCAGGTCGACTGTTAGGTTTCCTGTCGGTGTGACAAGTGTGTGATGGGACAATCTGCGCAAATATTTTTAATTGCCCGATAATTGTACTTCATTTAGAAAATATCTTACTTTAAAGTGCTATGCCTTAATGCTTAAAAACTTCAAAAAGAGAAAATCATGTATTATTCTTCTCACCACCTTAACACCCTGTTTCTCAGCATTTTTATGTGTTTTATTTTGAATTCTAGGCACATTTCAGAGTCATAATAATAATGTGCATGCCACGGTGTTTCACATTACATATATTGTGGGGATTAAGAGTAGATTTTGTCATCAGAACGTCAAGGTTCAGATTGTAGCTCTGCTGTCTGTTAGCAATGGAATCGAACAAGTCTCCTGGCCTCCCCGACACGCAATGTCTCCTCGTGTGAGAACGGGGCAATGATAACAACAACGTATACCTCACTGTGGGAACTAAGTTTCACAACCCGGGTAAAGTGCTCCCTGCAGCGCCCAGAACGGAGTACTCAATAAGCCTGCATTTTACTGTTTGAGGGAAGTCTCTAATCTTTTAACACTCTCTAACCGTTTGGTAATAATATGAAATATTATAAGCGATGTTATAGGTAGCAAAATTTCAGGTATCCACTATCTTTCCTATTAATGAATATTCTTTTAAGTTTTTGCTGATGTAATCATTGAAAGATAACAACATATTTCATATCTGTTAATATCACCCTTAGCTGTTTATTAAAATTCTTACTTCAAATGGTAATGGAAAAATACAATTAAAAAATAATGTGAAAAAATTCTTACTTCAACGTAACTAAAGAAATAATGCATATCATGCTGGCTGCACTTCTTCATCCAAGCTGCCTTCCTTGACCCCTCCCCCAGCACCCTGCCACTGTCACCCAGGACACACACCTTCAGGGAGAGAGCAGCCGCGGGAGATGTGTCGCCATGACGCGGTTTCGTCCCTTTAGCCCACAGTTCACTCACACTGTCCCTAACACGCGGAAATCCTAAGGCTCGAACTGCTTCTACTCACCTTTTTTTTTTGCAGAAATTGAGCTATAAGAACAAATTGTAACTTGTGTTTCAAATCTAAGTTTAATTTGCATTTCTTTGACTACTAATGTGCTGAACATTTTCCCATATGTTTGTTTACTATTTGTATTTCCTCTTTGGTGAGTTGTCTGTTCACATCTTATATCCAGTACTTATAAATTCGTATGGACTAAAATTACAATGTCATTAACTCTTTGTTCATAGAGAGGGGTAATCTCTGTGAAATAAAGATTTTACATTGGTAAAACTAAATTTATTGGTATTTTTCTTTATAATTACTTTCTAATCATGTGTAAATTCATAGTCCTCTATCAAAAATTTCAATTACGTTTACATCTATTTTTTTTTACCTCAACAAAGGTGTATTTGTTTAATTTTAACATTTTAATCAATTTACAATTTATTTTCGACTCTTTATCCTCTACTCCTTTTGACTATGCCTTCTCTTCATTTTATTGATTTACAATCACCTTATACAAAGCATTTTGACAACCAATAATTATCTCTGGCCTACTTTTTCTTTTCCATTCAGCTGTCTATTTTTATGTCAAAACCATAAGTTTACTTTTATAACTTTATAATGTGTTTTGAGTTGCGGTGGTGGAAGTAGTTGTTCAAATTTACTTTGAGAGGCTTTCTTATTTATCTTTCTAAATGAATGTTATGTTAGAAAAAATATCTCAAATTTTCCCAAAAGCTCCTATTTTATTTTAATTACATGAAATATGTAAGTAAATGTGGAAATTATATTGCACATATAAGTAAATGAGTTTTAATCATTTCATTCAGAATCATGTTTTATTCTTAGTTAAAAATCTCAATAAAGTTTTTCATTTTTATTATATAGGTAGCAACTATATTTGTAATTTTTATACATGATTTAGAGATTTCTTTCAAAAATTATCCTGGGTTACTGATACTTTTTATTGATTTTTAAAAAATTTTTAAATTTATTTTATTTTATTTTTTTTAAGATTGTATTTATTTTTATTTTTAGAGAGAGGGGAAGGGAGGGAGACAGAAAGGGAAAGAAACAGCAATGTATGGTTGCTCCTCACATGGCCCTCACTGGGGACCTGGCCTGCAACCCAGGCATATGCCCTGACTGGGAATCAAACCAGGACCCTTTGGTTCCCAGCCCTGCCCAATCCACTGAGCTACACCAGCCAGGGCTTTTTATTGATATTTTTGACTGTGACTTCTTTTAATTGTTTTTCTAGGTTTTTATTAAACTGAACTATATTTTAAGTCATATTAATACTATTTTATATAATTCTTTGTGGATTATAACTGCTCAAGATATATACTCCATTTTTATCCTTACATTACTGGTTAATGAGAAATCCCCAAATAATAATAAAAAATAATGGTGGTAATTGGGATCCTTACTGTATTCCTAGGTTTCATCATTAAATACATTTTGTCTATTGATTTAAGATAGTGACTCTTTATTATGTTCACAAAATAGTTTATTTTTTTTCTAGTCTTTTTTTTCATAAAAAATGTCTGTAGACATTTACAGTCTCCTTTCCAGCACCTTTTGACATAAAATATAATTTCCTTTTAATATATTGGTTTGTTATTCTCCATGAATAGTTTTGTAATACTGAATCATGCTTTCTCTCCTAAGATCAGACCTCATGGGGTTCTGGTAAATTATTTTTTACAACACTCCAATAATGGACCTATAATCCAAGAATTTAAACAAATAATAATTGTTGTAGCAAACATTTCCCTGACGTCCTGATCTTATAACCCCGCTTGCCTTCCTTTATCCACCAATTTGGTAATCCTATTTAAAAAAAAAATTAAGCTTGTGCTGAGGGAGGTCATGCCCTTTATTGGTCAGGACTCCTTTGTTCAACAGCAGTTTCGTTTTTCCCCCTTAATATTTGTTTTTACGTTATGTTTCACTAATTATTGACAGAAGAATTACGTAGATATTCTTCCCGAGTACTGGCCTAACTGGGCCCTTCTGTGATTTAAGATTCTAAAATAAGTCTCAGCATAGCCTGACATACATTACATAATCATCATCCTGTATATTTTCCTAGGGGAGTTATTCTTCTCTTCATCAACAGTTAGCGATTCCTCTGCTCTCACACCAAATCACATCAACATTCATGGCTATCGAGCAGGTTTTGTTTTCCTCAGCCTCATGATAATTTTAAAATCACCCAGACTCAACACAGGGGATTTTTCAATATCCCATTATTATTGAGACTACTATTTCTATTCTAGCTTAAAATAATAACAATTTGGACATCCGTTCACAGCTAATACACAGTAGAGTTAGCTGGTGTGAGCAAAGTGTGCCTGGTGACCCACACATGCCTGAGATAAGAATGGACTGTTTTCAATTTCATAGCATTGTCTAGATGATTTACTTTTTAAAAAGCAATTTTAAATTTACATAATATTGAGAGAAATTATGAGATGGTGGGAAAATATGTGAATAAAGGACATAAACTAGGAGATTCATTTGATCAAAAACAAACTGTTTAAAAAATACTAAAAAATCAAAAATTGGATTGATATAATAGTTATCTTAAGATCCTAGAATCATTGAGAGAAGTAGGAAAAACGAGATACTTTTATTCAATGTGTTGAGAGAGCCCGTTCTGTTAGTTTGGTGATTACAAATCACGAATCTTTCCATAGGGTCCCCACTTAAAATATAGTCTGGAGCGTTTTTATTTATCAAAGAAAATTCCTAGGATTCTTCCTCCAATACAATGTCCTAATTACTTTACTCACACATTTAGCGTTTACAATCGCCATGTATTCATTCAGGCTATCTGTCCTGGGCACAGGAAAGTCAGACGCTGCCTAGACCTTGAGCACACACAGGGAAGAGAGGTCCTTAAGCTCCCAAGACTGTTCTCATTCACACATCATCAGCTCTCGCCGTCCATCACTCCAGCTTCTGTATTGAACTGTGTTGGAGGATAGCTTAGGTATATAGAAAGAATTTATTTCTGCGGAGTTATTTTAAATGGAAAACTCAACTCTTTTAATATTTCTTTTAAATTGATTTTAGTTATATATCAAAGTAATCGACCTGATCCTGTCCCACTGAAACATTTCACTTAAAGATCCGACAGGTAAAAAAGCTTTGGGGTTTCGAGTGCCCCGTGACAGTGGGTGAGAGAGGAGCAGAGGGGGGAGTGCGTGTGCATGTTTGGTCGCTCAAGCCACCTCCGGGGGCCACATGTCCTCCATTAGTTAACAATGACAAAAAGTCCTCCAGAGAAGAGTTTGTCCAAGATGATCTGCTTCTCTAATAATTAAAGAAATGTGAACTAAAACTATAAGGCACACTTTATAAAAACCTAAAGGCTTTTATATTATTCAATCCTGATCAGGGCTTAGGAAAGCAGAGTCTTTGTGGACTCGTGGGGAAACAGCTTGGCACAACATTTTTAAAGGGAAAATTTAACAATGTCTATCAAAACAAAATGCACAAACCCTTTCATTCATTGTATCATTTCTATGAATTCTTTTAATACCAAATTATATATAAATGTGAAGAAATTTATGCAACAATGTACAGTATGGCTTGTTTATTATGGAAACAACCTAAATGCCTAGCTGGTGGTAACTGGTTGGATGAATTAGAGTATGCTTCTCCCAGATACATTATGGAACCTTTAAAAATTGATGTTTCTACATTCTATATATTGAGAAATATGTCTTCAAAGATGTCTTAAAATAGATTGCTGAGAGATAGTAAAACCTCATTTGTATAGAAAAACAGGTGTGTGTGTGTGTGTGTGTGCGCGTGCATGAATGACTGGAACATTACCAGAAAGATATTTAAGAAACACTAAAACTGATTACCTGGCAAGAGAGGGTAGGCAGGTCTGAAGAAGTAAGAAAGGAGATTTTACTTTTCAATTTGTGCCTCTTCTTTTATTGTTTAATTCTTTTAGCATTTTAAATTAATCTTTAAATAATGAATCATTCATTTCCTTTTGGAATTATAGAAAATAACAAGTCCATAACAGATGTGAAATTGGAACATACAGTATTATTTCTACCTCTATCACTATAATTCTATACATTGTGTGTTTTCTTTACAAAGTTTTATTGATAAGTGATCTGAATCATTTGAATATTTTCTATATTAATCTGCTCATGCTGTCATAACAAAATACCACGGACTGGGTGGCTTAAACCACAGACATGTTCTCACAGTTTTGGGATCCAGAAGTCTAAGGTCAGCGTACCAGTAGGGTTGGTTACTGGTGAGTCTTCTCTACCTGGCTTTCAGAGGGCTGCCTCTTCACTGTGTGCTCGCACGACTGTGTGGCTGGAAAAGAGAAATCTCTGGTGTCTGTTCCTCTTCTTATAAGGACACCTGTCATATTTAATTAGGGCCCTAACATCAAGACCTCATTTAATCTAAATAACCACTTAACATTCCTACCTCCAAATACAGGGTTAGGGCTTCAGCATATGCATTGGTGGGGGGCTATAATTGAGGTTATATGCGTTCTGAATATTGAAACAGTTAAGTGACAATGTATCAAAGATAACTAATATGTTTGTTAATGTGGCTTAGAAAGGCCATTTCATAATATACCTGGTAATAGATTAGGACAGAGACTTACAACCATTCTTCATCTTGTGGCACACATAAACTAATTACTAAAATTCTGCAGCACACCAAAAATATATTTTTTGCTGATCTGACAAAAAATGGGCATAACCTTGATTCATTCATGCCAGATAACTATTGTGTTGTCTGTTGTCAATTTTTTTTTATTTGTCAGTCTAAGGGAAAAGAGGTCAGTATTCCTGGCTAAATAGTCAAGTAGTACAGTTTTAAAAATTCTTGCAGCACACCAGTTGAAAATCACTGGATTAGGGTAAAAGAAACAGTCAAGTTATCGATTTTGTCAACTCACTTTAGGTACAAAAGATTGTTTAAATAATTTCCGTAGAAAGGCAGATACATAGGTATTGCTATAGATAACATTTTCTATCAGTTGTTAATGCTCATGAAAAAAATGGCTTTATCCTGCTCCTATTTGAATGCCATACCCCAGTTAACTGCCACCACCATGCAACACAATAGCAAGTTGCAGCCAGTTCTGTATATGGCGCCCGGAGTCAGACCGTCTTTGAGAAATATGGAGAAAGGAAACATACTATTCTATTTCTTCATTCTTCAGCTACACCTGAAGAGAATACTTAAACTTTATCAACACTATTTCCACATATTCTTTTAGTATATGACTATATAAAAGTGATGGTTTTATACATTTATTTAAAATGTTTTTTTATACTTTTATTTAGTGAGATACAGCTATTGGGGCATGAGTGGGTACTGGAAAATCATAAAGCCATGTGAACATAAGCCTGACATGAAAATATAGATTTTAAAGTGGCTTTGTTCTCCTGAGTTGATACATATTCCAGGCTGCCCGAAATGAGTGTGAAAGGTGTCATTGTACCACATTCATAAAACATGAAAATTTGATCTCTTCACACTAACTGGTTGTTGTCAAGTAAGTAAATCAAAGGGAAAAAGCAGATGAAATTCCTTATCAATGAGAAGAATAAATACGAGCGACTTAGAGAAAACCTAGAAAAATATTTTCTTATACGCAAGGCTATCAAGCATTGTTTAGGAGAGAGTGGCAAGAAGACCATTCTTAGGTGATACTCACTCAGTGAAGCTGGAATACCTGCTCTAGAATTAGAGAAAGTTATGGTAATCATTTAGGATAATTGGAAAATGAGTTAATTATGTGTTACTAATAAAATATGTGCGATATTTAATCAGTAAAATAATTAAATGAAAACTAAATAGTATCTGCAATATTTATATCAAGATGATTCCCTGAAATACAACTAAGAAGATAATTCTATTTTTCTAATCTAGAGTTGCTGCCAAGTAAATATACAACATTTGCTCAGAAGCAACAAAGGAATGGCCCTTGAAATAATTGCTAAAGAAAATGAAAGGTCTTCTGAAACCAGGAAAATACATGTTAACCTGAAGCCTGAGACCACATAGCTCAATATGTTTCTGTAATTGTCTAATGTCCTTTAGTAACTTGTGGCTAATTACAAAAAAAAAAAAAATCACTACACAGCGATCTTAATTTGTTTTCTGTTCAAATAGTACAATCTATCATGTTTCAATGTCTTTAACTTGAAAGAATTGTACTTCTTTTTCCTGAAAAAAAGTCTTATTCTTTACCATAAAAAATGACAAGTACAAGGTCAAATTCAAAGGTAATCGAATGACCTGTCTGACTATTCTTCTATCTAAATGAAATAAAACAGACACAAGCTCTTTTATAAAGGTCCTAATAGAATAAACCTAGTAAGCAGGAAAACATTTTATTTAGCTTAGCTGATTTGACCTTGGTTTCAAAGGTGACCAGCAGTCCTGTGTGTGTGGTAAGGTGGTAATCAAACTGGTTTTGTTTGCTATCCTCCACAAAGCTTTCTTTCGCAGTGTTTTTTGCACCAAAACATCCTCAAGATATGTTTTTCTCCTCTCCTACTTGGTATTTACATGGTAATAGATCTCCAATCAAGACCAAATGAATATATACTGTTACTCACCATGATTTTCTCTGGTATCTGAGAAACAATAGAGAAACATATATTGTCTTTGTGCCAGTACCCTGTGGTTTCGGTGGTCGTGCCTTACAAAAAATGTATACCAGGCTAATAAAAAAAAAACACCTTAAAAGAAATGTATATCAAGTATCAAGTTTAAAAAATCTTTGACCAATTTGGTGCAAAGAATTGGTGCTAAATAAATGTTTACTGAACCAATGGTTAATATGGCTATTGCTGTCCTCTCAGGAACAGCAGGACCCTTTCAAATCTACTCTCTATGATACCATCTTTTTTTTTTATTCGGCTGTCTCTCAATAGTTAGTCTACATAATATGAGGATAGCTGAGATCGATGTTTTGCCATTACTTGGAGGAGTGGTTAGTCAATATGTCATAAAGTTAGACAATCATGACTTTTTAAAATTGATTTTAATGTAGTACTAACTTTAATGAAAGTTGGTTCTTATTTTCAGAATGAGCTCCAGCGGGTATTGCTGGTGAGTTAAGATTCCACAGAATGTTACCCATTCTCCAGATGATGGTAGTGTGGGAAGGGTTGGCCATGGAGCGGCATATGTTAAAGCACTTTGAACTTGTAAAACAACATACAATATTAATTGTTGTCTTTACTGCTCCTAGAGTCTGTGTCAAACCTTATAGAATAGTTCATTCACCAGTATTTTTCTAAAATATTTCAAAACCACAGACAAGCTGATTATACAAGCAAAGTATTCTGTTGTAGAGATAAACTTTTAGAAAATAAGAACCAACTAAGAAATCTTTCATATATAAACACTACATCATGCAAGTAGTCATTTTTTGTATTATAATGACAAAGGCAATTTATATTTTTTCCATGTAAGGCACTATGTCACATGTTTTAAATACTTATTTAATTCTCTCTACAATCATATGAAATAAATGCTATCATTAACCTCTTTTACAGAAGAGGAACCTAAAGCTTGAAGATATAAAGTAACTTGGCCTGGGTCAGACAACCAAACAGCCTCAGATGACAGTCCAACCTCAAAGCCCGCAGTCTTAAGTACAAATTAGCTCATTTATCCAAAGTTATTTGTTAACCGACTGCCGTATTTCAGACACTCCGTTTATTTGCACTCTGCAATTTCATGGTGGTGTAGGGATTTCTTGCCTGAGAACAGTGGGTGTTTCTTGAGTCTGTACATTTTATTTGTCTTTAACTGAGAAAAAAAATTCAACCCTTTTCTCTGCAAATAATGCTTGTCCCATCCTCTCTCAACTCTCCTGTCATATGGTTTTACCTTTTCTCTAATATTTTCCATCTTTTTATGTCTTTGCTTTTTTTTTCTAAATAGTTTTTCTGATCTACATCATCAGTGTTGTATATCCTGTTAAATCTCTCCATTGGATCTTAATCTTAGTTTTTGAAGTTTTCTTTTCTAAAAAATTTAAGAGAAGAGTTTTACAACTTCTTGTCACTTTTCAGAGCTCCTGTTCCTTGGCAGCTATTTTCAAACTAGTCTTTTAATTCCTCCCTTGTGGCAATAGCAGAAGTCTCTCTGACTGACAGTTCCAGTATCTGAAATCCATAGACCTGCCCCTTCTGACTGATGTTTTTCGTGGTGCTCTCTCACAGCGCCTTGTTTCCTCGTGTATTTAGTCATAGGGATTCCTCGAGATCTAGCATGGAAGTGTCTTCCTTTAGACAAATATATGTTCATTTCTGCCAGACACCTGGAGGCACTAATTGTCTGGAACCATCTCACATCAAGTTTATAGATTGAAGAAACCAAGACCACCAAAGCAATGCATACTGCAGGCTGCAAATCCTATATGTATATATGCAACAACTTCTTTAGGACAGGTTGTTTTTCTCTTTCCTTCTCTCACCCACTTCGCCATGTGCCAAATCAACCCTCACTACGATCCCCTGGGAGCAGAACATGGAAAGGGATGGACATATTTACTGCTGGTTCCCTTGTCTTTTGACACTGGGCTTTTTAGGGCATCAGGTCATCAGATGCCCCTTTACACTTCCTTACTCGGAGCCCCTCAAAGTTATCTGCCAAATCACAGCTCTATTTTGACAGAGCACAAAAACACCCCTGGGACAAAGGCAGCTTAAGTTCTCTGCGCTCTGCTGGTTTCTCTAGATCCCCATTTTTTCTTCAATTTTGTCCTGCAGAACTCACCACCTTGTCACCTCTCAGAAGCTTTTAAGAAAATCTTTTTAAGATTTATTTTATTGTTGCAAGTTTCCGGAAGAAGATTTCTCTGAAAAAAATGTAGCTTTTATTGAACCATTCAACTTTCAATAATGGAGCCATTATTGAAAAGACAGTCCCTATAATAATGAAGACAAGGTCTTTTTCCTAATAGAGATTGCATTCTGGTTGCAGAATCATACCAAAATAAGTAAAAAGACAAATAAAGTGATCGTGAGTTATGACAAGAACTATGAAGAAAATAGATAATGGGCTGAGATAGATATTAATGGAAGCGGGCAGAGGAGGGAAATCTCAGATTGTATAGAAGTTAAAGTTAAATGTTTTGTGACAAATGACGTAGGCAAAGTATGACTTAGGGTATAAGTGGAAGAGGTCCAAATTGGGACTGGATTTAAATGATCCCTTGTGTCATTTACCTGCTGAACGATCTTGGGAAAGTTATCTAACCTAGTCCATATAATTCAACCACTGATTAATTGCACAGTTTTGGTTGTCTGTAACTGCAAGTCATTCTGGTAAGCCCTGGATGAGAGTGGTCAGAGAACGTGAGTGTGGAGTGAGCGAAGCATAGTTCCTAGACTTTCTGCAATATGGAGGTAATGTAGGGCTACAAAGATATTGTGTGTATATAATTTCACATCTGCTAATTTGAATTCTAATCTCAACTCTGTAGCTCGTTTAACCACGAGTCAACCAGATGATCAGATGGCGCAAATGTGCTGGTGGTTTTCATACGGGGTTCCCTGGAACATCCGTGTTCCATGAATTCCCCCTTCCAGCCTTTTCCCCTCACTCCTACTTTAGGCTGTCCCACCACAAGGCTAGGAGTTGGGGGGGGGGGGTTGAGGCTTCATTCTGATAACAAAAGACTTCTGCTTTTATCCATTCTAACCTTAGGCTTTCTGTAACATTTCCTGAGCATGAACAAAGAATGGTGCAGCTAACAAACATTTGAATACTTGCAGTTTATTTATTTGTTTGTCGAAAAAGGTAAAAAAGTTAAAACTGTGTGAGACTGGTGTTTATTTTAATGACGAAAGAACTATGGGAGAGCTGCAGAATTATTGCAAAGGATATTCACAGAGAGGCAGATACCCAATATTAGCCATTGGCAGAACATATAGGTCTGTCCTAAGTGAAGCAGCAGGAGGGGGGAGGTATATATATATATATATATATATATATATATATATATATATATGATATAGATACATCATAGGATGTATACATATCATATACATAACAGAAAAAGAAATAATATAAAAGTAGATGTGCTATTTTGCTTTTTTAAAATACAAATAGTTCATGCTCCTATGGGGAAATTAAAACAATATAACAGACCATAATAGGAAAAGTTAATGCCCTCTCTTTATCACACTCATTTCAATTTTATTTTATATTCTTCCAGCATTTTTCCATACTCTTCCCAACAGACCTGTGTGCTTTTATACACACAAAGGATATTACACTGTACATTCCATGCTGCAGTTTGATGCTCTCTCTTAATATGGCTTGGATCATTTTCTATATCAGTACATATTCACCTGCCACCTTCTTTTTTAGTCCTGCAAAGTATTTCATGATATGAATGTAGCATAATTTATTTAACCAATGCAATGTGAGTGAACATTTATTATTTTGTGTTCACGATCCGTCTTCAGTGGTTTTGCTATCACATAGATGTTGCCACGAACATCCCCTAGATTACCAGCTTTGAATAGAAGTGGGAGCTGTGTTTGGCAGCTGCTGTGTCTTGTATTTTTCTCAATCAAGGGATAATTCAAGTACAAATACTCATGACATTTTTTGACACTTAAAGGAAACCCTCCTGCTAAAATCATTTGGTAACTACTGAGTTAGAAATTCATTTTAAGCTTTAGTTTAGCATATGGTGTTTTGAAGTATAACAGGCAATCAAGTTTGTTAGCAAATGAGATAAGTGAATGCCCTTATCTGGGACTCACTGAAATTGATTCATTGATGCAGCAAACTCATTTTTTGAGCACTTACTCTGTGCTCAGGATTGGTGATACATGAATAAAAAATAGCCCTTTGTTTGTAGCACTTGTGGGAAAGACAGTCGTGTTAACATAAATTGTAACACAATGCAGCAAATGCTACACGGAAGAGCAGCCCTGTGATTTTGCTATTTTAATATAAACCCTGAAAAGGAAGAACTAGAGCTCTTTCTCTCTACCAATGTATGTAGGCAGTCTTTCTTCAGGCATTTTTAGTAACTGCTCCCTGCTCTTTGCAGAAGGAAAAGAAAACTGAAGTTGGCAAATGAGCTTCAGTTTTCATGTACTTTGCAATCATTTCCTATCTGTGATTCACATATTTTCCCTCTAAAATAAAAGAAAGATTTATTTTTCTACTCTTTCCTCTCTAGCAATTTCTCTGCTTTTTTATTTATCTTTATGTGCTGTTTGAATGCATCAGAGGTTTATCCTTTTAGAAGGAAGTCTATGGTAAGTTCAGACTAACATTTGACCATTTAGCCACTTATACCTCACTCTGTCCAAATCTATGCCAACTGAATGCTATTTTGTGTCTTTTTACTGATCAGAAGATGTTTATTTGGATTTCTTTTCTGGAAAGGCAAAAAAGAGACTATTAAGAACAATTATCTTGGGGGGGGAGTGGTGGGAGGGTTGGGACAACTGTAATTGTACAACAATAAAGTAATTTTAAAAAATAAAAATAAAATAAAAGAAAAGAACAATTATCTTATTTTGATCAATGAACCTTTGGAGTGCATTAATAAATAATAATAATAATAATAATAACTAACAATTATTTTACTCCTTACCATTGTGGTATTTTACTTAATATACTAAACACTTTACATGTATCATCTTATATAATTTTCATAGTAATTGTTATCTTCAGTTTACTCCTGAGAAGCAGGAGGCATGGGAGAAAGTAACTCACTAAGTAATAAAACCTGCAAATTACAGAGCTGAGATTTAAATCTAGGTCTGCCTAATGTCATTGTGCATACTTTCAACCACTGCACAATACCTCTATAATAAAAGGTTATTTTCAAATCTGGGTAGCATCGCTATCTCTAGACGGTGTGTGAAAACACCAAGTACATCTCTCGCCCTTCACCCCAACCCGCCCACCCACACACAAAAGCAACATTTCCTGGACTTAAACAGAAACTCTCGGCCTCAGTGCCCAGAGTAAAACTAAAATTCACATTAGGAGAAAGATTGTGAATATATTTGATATATTTAAGTTTTATACCTATTTTCCCATGTAACTTTGCAGCCTTAAGGTCTTTATGGATGCTAAAGTCTCATCTATTTTTACCAATTTCTACTAAATTATACTGCAAGAGCAAGCTAATGCTGACAAAGAAGCTAGCTTGCCAGATAAAGCCCCAAGGAAACAATTTTTTTTTTAAAATATCTATATTAGAGTAGAAATAGTGTAATTCCACATACTAAAATGCCATATTTGGATTAACTAATATCTCTAGATAAGTAGGATATAAATTACCAATGGAAGACTTGGTCCAGTCTCTCTGCTGGAAGCATATTATGAAGAGACCGTGCCCAATAGTATTAGGGAAATATGTATTTGACTACAGTCTTGAAATCCAGTGGGAATGAGTGCCAACTGGCAGGATTTTTTTTCCTTTCTTTTTTTATTAGTTCAGCCTCTCTTGCTTATATAATGTGGTGGAGGTAAAACCATTCATGTTTTATAAATTTAGTCATCTAGTAGAAGCCATACCTGTCACTGACTTAGAAAATCTTTTGCAGAATCTTGCTCTAACATAATCCATCTCATTTTATCGATTCACAATATTTGTCTGAACACAGACAAGTGTAACTTTTTGTGCCCGATCCAGCCGAATCACACTTCGATAGAATTGCTTTCCTCTTTTGTTGTTTGTACACATTTTTTTGATTGTCTGATAACATCTGCACATGAGAGTGTAAATTTCAACATTGTTGATGTTTCCAAATAGTTATAAGTTCCAGCTGTTCGTCCTTTCCTCTCCAATGGAGATCTAGCATTACAAAGGAAAAGAGGAAGAAAAACTAGGTATGTAACTAGTTCCCTAGCCTCTCATTAAGGAGGAGATAAATTGTATGGTAAAAATTCTATTAGCAATTGCATTTTAATGGATCAAAAAACTTCAACAAGCAATATATAACTTTTCCCAGTTGTCTATAATTTTGGGGTACAGAGGTAATCAGTAATTACAACCCGGGTCCACAAAAAGTTCAGATAAAACACAAAATCTCCATGACACAGGAAAATCATTGTACATATGTAGAATTTCATGAAGACCATTCTCTTGGAGTTCAAGAACATTTATAAAATCAGCACCAACTATTTTATAGGTGAGGCCCTTGACAGCTAAACAGCCCAGGTTCCTATTGTTCTCTAAATAAAATCTATGCCAATTTAACTTTTGATAAGAAAGAAAGTCTACAAGTTGCTTCTCTCTTTTTAATTACTCGAGGTTATTATCTGTTTCAATTTAGCGATGAGAAAGAAATACCAATGAGAAGGCGATGTGATTCCAGAGGTAGAAAGATGTTCTCCATTATCCGCCTCCATCATGGACAATAACCCAGCCAAAGTTTAATGAGAAGCGGATCTATAAGAAATGGACACCTAAGGATAATAAGTAGGGAATCTACCCCATATAATGGATATACATCAATCACCCAGTTAATAATTGAACACTCATTATGCTAATACCAGTGCCCTCATTTTGAGAGTGTTTATGAGAGTACTTGATTTCTGAGAAAATTTTTTAATCAACTTCAGGAAATGTCTCAGCCGTCTATGCCATAATTAAGTAACGTCACTTTCAGCTACCTGCTCACACTCCTTGTGCATCGGTGGACTGTTTGTTTAGGGGAACAAAGATCATGTCATTGTATCCCATTTCTAACTTTTGAGTTTAAAGTAAAATCAACCCAAATATATATAATGCTTAAATTTCTTGATATATTCTCCCCTTGACGATAATCACTGGTTCAATCATATGGAAGGAGTAACATAATAAACAGTCTTTCTCTCTAAAGGATTGGAAGCAGATTTTTTTTTTGGCAATTCCAAGAGGAGCAACTAAACAGATATGAATTGGTGAGGAAAGACTTAGTAGATGACACACTTTCCTTCAAAATAGGTAACCAAAATAGTCTATCTTTCTTTTTTCTCAAATATCAGTGAATCTAGCCTCTGTTCTCGACTAACTGAGAAGATAACTATCTCCCTGTACCATGGGGTTATGATAGAGTCCTTGCTGTTTTCTTAGCCTGGTGCTTTTCCCATTGAGTATGTCATCCACAAACAGACAACACAGTGTCTTTGGGAAATTGAGGTCAGGACAGAATATGCCACTCTGCCTGCCAGGCTCCCTAGTATGTTATTTCACCTGCTGGGTACTGAAATTTCTCTCCAGAGTTCAACAAAGAAAGTGCTTCCTTGATTAATCACATACGAGTTCCTGCACCCAGGGGTCACAGGTGATGATTCCTTGATACACAGCGAGAGAATCTACCACATAAAGGTGATATTACTGCTCCCATCAACCCTCCTGGTATACATTGTTCTAACCTACAGGTTCTAACAACAGCCAGCTTGTTTTAATAAGATTACAAAAAGAGACTCGACTCAAAACTAAAAAATACAGCAAAAAAATTTTAAAATTCCCTCTTAAACTCCCTATCCTCTTCTGAAACAAAAGTATAACATGTTTTTCCTTTTAAGTTAATCTTGTTTTCTCTATATTTTTTAGTTTTCTTAGTATTATTTTTCAATATTTACTACTCAAAATGAAATAACAATGAAATGGCATTGTAAGCAGAGCGTTCTTATTCACACAGCTCCCAATGTGCACCAGTACACAAACAGTCTCCATTTAAACTGCTCACTGCCAATACCTCTAAACAAAATTGTCAGAGGCCAGTGACTTTTGTTTATTTATTTGGCAAACATTTATTATCAAGCAGTCATCCCACTCCATGCTGGATACCATTCTAGGTGTCAGATGTAAAAGAATGAACAAACCATGGGGAGAATGCTGGTGGGTGGGGGGGTTGCAGGCAGAGGAGGGATAAAGGGGAGAAAAAATTGGGACAACTGTAATAGCATAATAAATAAAATATACTTAAAAAAGAATGAGAAAACCAGAAATAATACTAACATTCATGAATTCAGTGGAGTTGAAGACTCAGTTTTTTAAACAATCGTTTTTAAGTGTGTGATAAAAATTGTGGCAGGTATAAGACAGAGAGCTTTGCTCAGTTGAGAGAAGATGTAACCAACAAGTCCGATCTACTCAGAGGCATCTGGGAGGATGTCCTGTTGAGCTGACCTTGGACGCAAGCAATTAATCCACAACAGGAACAGTAAAAAGAAGTATCTATCAGAAATTGCATGACACTTTTCTTCAATGATATTACCTCTAAGTTCTCATATCAAAATTCATGTTATTGTCACAGTATTTACTATGCAGGTAGGCTTTGGGGAGAAATGGGCTTAAAAGTGAGTGGCCAGAAATAAAGAGCACTTTCACATACATTGTCTGCAGTTTGTATGCTTCTATATTTGGGTCATTTAGCTACCACTCCCTCCTGAAAGGACAGAGATTATAGAATGAGAAAGTCAGCATCTTTGGATTTTATCAGATCTGATCATAGTATCTAACTTGGTAGTTGAAAATTCACACACAGACCTCATGCCCAATTAGCTTACGCACAGCACAGTGAAACTGTGGCTTCCAGAATCGGACATACAGAATTCCAACCTCCTCACTCCTACCAGATACATGATTTCAGGCAAATTACATCAATTATTGGGACCTCAGTTCTATTTGCTTTAAAAATGAAAATAATGGTTTTTATCACAGAGAGTTCTTGTAAGAATTAGACGAGGATATATTTTAATCAGCATTTGTATAATGCTTAGGGTATCCCAAACTTTGTTCCAAGAATTTCCCAATATGCATTCAATTAATTCTCATAACAAACCTATGGAGAAGGTTCTCATGACTTTTTATTGTATGTTACATGTGATCTGGCCAAAGTCATAAATCTAGTAAGAGGCAAGGTTCGGATTCAAACCCAAAATTTATACTGTCAGCCACTTCAATCAGAGGCTCTGAATACTCACAAAGCAAGCAACAGACGAAATGCCAGAAATATTATATAAGTACTTATAAATGTCAATTACTGTTCTGTCCCACTATCTGTATATCCATGTTCTGATGAATAATCATTCCAACTTTCCCTAGACTACTAGTAATTTCTAGGTAGGGCAGGAGATCTCTTCTTCCTTTTCCTTTATTTTCTTCCTCTTATTCTTTCATCAGAATTATCATTCTCTTCTCTCTCTGTCCTATACTCTTAGTCATTAATTCCCTCTCATGGACAGATATATACTATCTCATTTTTAATTTATTGTAACAGACTAATAGAAAAAATACTATAAAATACTTACAGACTCATATAATTTCTGAATTGAATGTAAACATATCTTTAGCAAAGATTCTAAAAGCCATGTTTACATTCTCAATTTCCAGCCACTCCTCCCAAGCATTGAGATTTCCACACTAGTGCTAATCACTTATTGTCTTCTCAGCATAGAAATGATTGTTAGTCCATCCCACAGAGCACACAGACTGCCCTGAACTTCAGGATGGCTCAGAAACAAGCTTAAAGACATAGTCAAGTATTTTCTGAGAAATGCGCAATCTGTGAGAGAGAGCATGCTCAAAACTAAATTTCATTGAGATACTATCACTCAACACCATAAAAAAATTGGAAGAATTGTCCTTTTTTTTTTTTTTGCATTTGCCAATGATTCTGTGTTAACTTAGAATCGATGATCTATTTTGGATAAGACAAGACCTAAATTCCAATCTACTTCCACAGATTTAGGGAACCATTTGAGGTGCTAAATTGTATTGTCATATTTTTAAATAATATCTAACATTCTCAAAATAATAATAGAAGCTGTTTTCATAGGAATTTTTGCAATTTTCCAGTAAGTTAACAATTAATTGGGTAACCCCCCCCCAAAAAAAAAATTCAGTGTGGAGCCCTGGCTGGTGTGGCTCAGTGGATTGAGCGCAGGCTGGGAACCACAGGGTCCTGGTTCGATTCCCAGTCAGGGCACATGCCTGAGTTGCAGGCCAGGTCCCCTGTGAGGGCCATGTGAGAGGCAACCATACATTGCTGTTTCTCTCCCTCTCTTTCCCCCTCCCTTCTCCTCTCTCTAAAAATAAAAATAAATAAAATCTTTAAAAAAAATTCAGTGTGGAATCATGACTGCAGCATGTAAGGGAATCATTCTTATATATAATACTTTTATTTCATTTCCTTTTAAAGTCCAACAAAATGTTATCTCCTCATGAAAAGTTATAAACTTTTAGTCCTCTTGGAAAGATTATAATTAATCTGAGGTTTCAGATACATATTTAATCTATTAGTTGAAAAATTGCCCATCTCTACTGTAATTATCTTTAAAAAGTTGGAGATGAGACTTTTAAAAATCTTTACTCATACATTAAACAATTTTGAACATTGCTCTGTGTTCCTGAGAACAGACCGAAAGGAAGTACACTCTCAGCTGCAGCATAAAAGATTTAGGCTAGAGAGAGAAATGGCCTCTGGTGATTTTACATCATGGAATTTTTTTTTTAATCAGTGAAAATCACAGATGCTCTGTGTTAAGGGCTTCACAATAGAATTTTCACCTTTCAAATACAATTTAGGTTTAACACTGTTTTGAGATAAGGCGTGAACTCAGTGGCATCTCTTGATCCCTCACCTTGAAGGACTATATGGGATTCTAACAGCACCAATCTTGAGTGGAACCAATTTTGCTAAAATGTCTGAAATATACTCTTTCTAAACAGTAACACCTGTTCATACAGAAAGTCCCAAGGAGTCTTTGTTCCCAGGAGATTCCCCAACCCAGTTTTCTGCTACCCAAGAGGCTTAGGTTATACAGCTCAGGTGGAAGAAAGAGGGACAGACGTGGGTCCAGCCTCTGGGCTGTTCTTTAAATAGAATTGCTTCTCTGACCCCCCTCACTCTCAAGTCTTGACTACAATGCAATTTCAACCATGCCATTGATATTCTTCTGTTAATTAAAAATAACAAACGACATTGTTGTCTGAGAGGAGTTATGCTCTCCGTGGTAGATGCCACCAGAGCCTGAAAATCACTGACTTTGGGGAAAGCAGAACTCTGCTCCCCAGCCAGCAACATCTGTGATGAAAAGGGGCTCTGGAGGTTAAAACCAATTTAAGCTTGTCAGTCTCTCGGCAAATGCCACAGAATCTTCAGAAACAGCTTGTGAGGGAGTGTTGAATGGAAATAAGCTCTATCGGCCTTCCAGTTTGGATCACTGAGAACACTGGGATTTTTAAAAGTTTATTTATTTATTATTGTTTTGTTGTGTTTTGTCTGGTTACATTTGGTTTAAGCTCCTTATTCCCTGTCTGGTGTCACTTGAAGAAATGTGCACTTCTGTGGGATGTATTTCCTCCTGTTTCAAGAAATCTTCATGGAAGAGACGTTCATTGCTACCATCTGTACTTGGTTTAGGAGACCTTTGATTAATAAGGACCACCCTATTGTTCATTTGTTTGACATGTGGAAATATTCGTAATCTGTTCCTGGTGAGAGAGATTTCAGCAAGGACCTGGTCTGACTTTCAAACCCACGTTGCCAATGAAAACCAGCCCCCAAATCCAGGGAGGTTAGTGGGGAACACGTGAAGGTGTTTTATATCCTTCCCCTCACCCCTTCCCGCAAACACCGACACCTGTCAGAAGGGAGGTTGAAACGGTCCTGTTGGAACGCTGGGACAGAGACCCAATTCCCACCTGAGGGAGGCTGTGATGTGTGGTGTGTAGTGAGAGCCGGATACTGCCCACTGCTCCGCATCATTATCATTCAGATCATGAGAGAAAATGAAATGGTTCAAGCAGATAACAGCTGGTTTTATTCTGCTTTTCAAAGATTCCCTTAAACAACCTGATCTCATTACTTTTATTTAAGGGTGAACACCCAACTGTAAACATAGGAAAGATGCATTCTCATGATGTCAGTAATAAAAGCATGTGTAAAGCAGCATGTGTATTCTGGAAAGCTGAGTAACCATTAAAGCCAAGAAACATAGTCTGGCACAAATCTTATTATGTGTCCAAGAGGACTTGATGGTATGCACATAAGAAAATGTAATGAAACAGCAGGAAGGAGAAAAGAAGGGAGGGGAAGGAGCTAGAGGGTTGGGGGTGCACCTTTTTTTTATCTGTGAGATATTAGCAAATTAAGGAAGGCAAAGCTGCCAAGATCATCTGAAAAAAGGGTTAGCAGAGCAATTTGATTTCTGTTTCACTACATATTGTATTACAAAATCACCGCTTTATGTTTTTATCTATTAGTTATAGACAATGAGGCTGTTACACAAGACGCACACAAGGAAAACCCAGAGGAGACCCCGTCTCCCTGTGATCAGGAGTTTAGATCTCTTTTGGGGCTGATGTAAATCTGCTGTGTTTGTAATCGCTGTGATCATTATTATAAGCATTCCATACAGCTCGCTTGAGGAATTCAGCACCACACATTGCTCATCAGAATTTCATAAAAATAAAATTGTGTGCCAGGGAATTTTGACAGGGTAAACCTTAGACATAGCCTGTCTAATCGATATTCATCATAATTTTTCATTTTTTGCAAAAATAGAGCAAGAAAATAGGCAATCTCCCCTAGATATCCTGTATGACAATGCTCATTTTTTCTGCTTACTTCAGAGTAATAGGTAGCATCCTTTATGAAATAGGTCATATGTATTAATTAAAGCAGACATAAATTATTCCTTTAATATGCTTGATAATAAAAACTTTTGTGTTTGAGGAAAGACGGTATGTGTGTGTATGTACATATGTGTATATACATGTAAAGTTTACAACTAATGTTGGTTTAGTGCCCACATAAATTACAACATTAAACCAAAAGATGAGTTTAAAATTGGAAGTCTATTGTTCATGTGCTTAGACTCATGCTTAAAAAAAAAGTAGAAGGCATTAAAAACGTGAGCTCCATGGCCATGCAGCTAGAAAAATTCCTGTTCACCTGCGCATGAAATACAACTACCCCCAAGGGTGTACAATTTTACAAAGGCAAATTAATCTCTTACCTGCCCAATGCTCAAACTATAATGTATTTCAAAATTGAACAATATAAACTTACTATGAGGTTGTTTAAGAAAGTTTTAGGAAAACTCTACTGCATAATTTGGGGTCTTAAATTATAGCTAGAGCCTGGCTGGTGTAGCTCAGTGGATTGAGCGCGGTCTGGGAACCAGACAGTCCCGGTTCGATTCCCGGTCAGGGCACATGCCTGGGTTGCAGGCCAGGTGCCCTGTGAGGGCCACGTGAGAGGCAACCATACATTGCTGTTTCTCTCCCTCTCTGTCTCCCTCCCTTCTCCTCTCTCTAAAAATAAATAAATAAAATCTTAAAAAAAATTATAGCTAGATTTTCTGCTCTTAGATGATCATCAATTTATGTGGAAAGAGCCAATGAAATAAAGCGGCACCATCTTGTACCACTGTATCACTTTCTATTTCTTGGAATAAAATAAGGAAATGATGTGGATGCGTTTGATGTTTTGAAACGCCATGTCCAGCTCTGTTAGGAACAATGTTCAGATGAAGCACCAAAATAATTTTTGTCCGTGTCAAAAATACTGTGTTAAAAATCTAGCAGCAGTGTGCGCACGCACGCACACACACAGTGGTCATTCCTGATGACGTGAACTAATGTTCTCTAATGTCCCAGTCATCACTGACTCAGGCTATGTCAGTTTTCCAAGTTATGAGTTATTTTGATCCCAAACTCCTGTTCTCTTTTTCCTCCTACGTATCAATATAGGGTCATTCTCCTGCTCACTGGCATATCCATCCACTATTAAACAACAAGTACAAATTAAAGGAGAATACACCCTCTGGAGAGGAACACAAAAAGCACACACATTTATATAAATTAGCAACTCTAAATAGCTAAAGAATAAATGGTTTTAAACGACTTACACGAAAACAGTATTTTCAATCTGTGTAGGTTAGGCAGCTAGGCTAGGCCCAAGGTATAGCTCAGAAGATTACTTCTATTTATGGCACATTAGATAGTCACATGGCTATGAAACAGGAATTTAGATGCCAAACAAATAACAAGCTTGAAGGCTGAGTGCCAAGTGACTTTAAACGTCTGTGAAGTGAAAATACTCCTGAACCAAGGCATGCTACTACGTTGAAAACAATTATTGTTACCTATCATTTTCTCACTTTGGGTAAAGTGCACCTCTTCTGACGGGAGCAGGTGTACTGGGGGCTTTGTGAATCATCATTAACCAGATCACAACTGGATGCTCACCCCACTTTTTTGGTCAATCCATGCAAACAAAATCACAACATCTCAAAGAAAGAAACCTGCGATTTGTTATGGTGGAGGGATAAATTTCACCTTCCGCTTCTCCAGCATTCACTGTTTTCCAAAAATCGAGTGAGCAGAGACACTTTTTGAAAATATGCCCCTTTTACCCCCTGCCTTTGGTATATTAATGACTACAAGATGTCGTATGAATACTTGTGCAGTAAGGAGAACTCACTTCCCAAGGGGAAAAAGAAACTTGGAACAGACCCAGAGGAACAATGCTTAGTGCCCAGGTCTAAAATGCTCTGAAGTCAGCACGTCCCAAAGCTTAGTAACAAAGCTTAGACTATTGCACAATCTCTACATCAAAGGCAGCGCAACATTTTCTTCATTATGACTTCTAGAACGTGACTTATTTTTCATAAACAGGTATTCTTTTCACATTGGAATTCATTGTATGATGCTAACAATCACTTAGCATTCTGCCATTGCCTCTTTTGTCCTCTCCATAAAATGTTTTACTAGCCAGCTTAAAAAAAAAGTTAGGGAGAGGGGGTCATTTGTGTCTGAGGCCATGCATTGAATTCAGGCTCCTCTTTAAAGGATGGGATACAGCAAAAATGTCCTGCTTTCTAAATGTTTATTTTTATTTTGAAAAGCTCTCTCACCCACGTACCATTCTTTCAATTGTCTCATTTTTCCTCCACACATCCATGATGCAGATTAGCACAGGCCTCCAAGCCCCAGGCATCAAAGGAATTAGGTCAGACCCAGAAGAAATCAGGTTGCAGGCAAGAAAAAAATTTTAATAAAATAGGAGCTATGCCAGCCTGGAACTTCCACACTCCTTCAGGCAGAGTAAGGAGCCCTGACCTCCGATGAAACCGCATTAAGTAATTGGTATATGGGGGAAAGGCAGTAAAGATTTTTGAGAGACCAAAGATTTTAATAATATTAGTAACATGATGATATGCTGAATTTATTCCCAGCTAGTCTGTCTATACTGCTTAGATGGGCTGGGGTCTCAGCCTCTAAAAAAATATTTGCAATTAAAAATAATTCCAGGAAAGAACCACTGCAAATATCTGTTTTCCTATAATTTAGGGTTTTTCAAGCCAGCTTGTATTTGTATTTCATCTGAAATTAGTGGTCTTTTAAAGCATATATTATCTATCTACAGGAAGTTCATTTTATGTTAGCATGTTTAATGTTTATATACTGAAATGGGGTTGTATTATCTTCTTTTGGGTTATTCTGGGAACAAGAGAAAAGATAGATGGATTTTATCAGAAATTCCTTGCTTAGTTCACTCTTTAGATGACCATTTTAGTTGCCATTATTACTGCCTCCGAAATGATTGGAGGAGTATTTCAAATTCAACCTATCGTATCATTCAAGGGCATTCTATGAATAGCTGCCACCCAGAGCAAGTTCTGGCAAAGATGCAAAGGCAGCCTATCAAAGTCAGCAATAACATTCAAGAGTGTTTTCCAGAGTTAGTGAATGCAGATGAGAGTATTTATATGTGATCTCTCAAACTATAAAAGGTATTTTGGGACAGATATTTTTTGCATTCCTTAAAATACCTATTATGTATTTTTTTAAGCATTTTAAAGTGTGGGGTTTTGGGGGAAATGACAAAACAAATCTTTGGGTGATGCTAGCCACATTTACACATGTCCTGCCATTTGATCTTCCCAGGGGCCCCATTAGGGACACATTTGTGTCATTAGCATCCCCATGTGTGATAAGAAACTGAGGCTCAAACCTGAAACAATTTTGCCAAGACTTCAGAGGTGGCAGGTAGCAGCGACAAAAACTGAACTCCAGGCATGTAAATGAAGCTCTAGAGCTTTCTCTATCTTGCCAAAAGCAGTTTTAAGTTTTAGAAAAGGTGAACTTTCTATAGCTTTTGAATGCAGTAAATCTCAGCTTGTGATAGCTCTCAGACAGCCCTTTAACCTATTATCATCATTATTGTTATCAATAAGTTAATATTAACAAAGAAAAATATTATGCTAGCTAACATATATTGAGAGATTCTTTCATGCCAGATATACTTAAGTATATAAATTAATTTAATGCATACTCTAAGAGATATAATGTTGTCCCCAATTGAAGAAGGGCAAATTAAGTCAAAGAGATGTTGAGTGATTTCCAACAAGTTATCAGCTGGAAAGGAGAGGAGCCAGGATTTAGATCCAGGAAGTCTGTCTGTAGGGCCAGTATATGTAACCAATAAGCTCTACTGCCTCTTCACATCAGTTAATTGAATCCTTGTATCCTGTTGTGTGTACAGGAATAGAATTGTGTTCAATGGTTATGTTGTAAATATAACTGAATACCCATTATTAAGAACATGTTCTGACACAGCGTCAAGATGGCAGCATAGGTACAACGGCTTGCTTCCTTGGACAACCACATCAAAATTACAACTAAAACATGGAAAAATCATCACTCAGAAGCATCAGAAATTGAGTTGAATGGAAGTATGACAACTAAGGAATTAAAGAAACCATCTCCATCCAGACTGGTAGGAGGGCAGTGGCATGGAACATCCATGTGCGGTAGGTAAAAATTCAGGGGGCTATCTCAGGAGCAAGGAGTCCCAGCCCACAGCAGGCCCCCAGCCCAGCACTCCAGTGCCAGGAAGGTAAGTCCCCACAATGTCTGGCTGCAAAAACCAATGAGGATTGAGACAGTAGAAGAAACTTCTGGAGTCCCAAGCAGTTTCTCTTAAAGAACCTACATACAAACTTACTCAGACTCACTTCCTCTGAGCTGCAGCACTAGGGTAGCAGCTAAAAAGACACCAGTGGCATACAGAGAATAACTGAAGTGTCTGGCATCAAAGCAAGAGCTGGGGGACAGCTTTCTCCCAGAGAGAAAGGAGAGCGGAGGCCATTGTCCCTTTTCTGAACTCTCCCCCCACAGATCCATAGAGCCAGCAGATGGGTACCATATCTGAGATTCCATCAACCTGGCTAACATTGTTTGCCCTGCCCTGGAGACCCCCAGAGACTCTGTCCCACACAACCTGCTTTTCCATATGAATGGCTGCTCTTAGTTCATGCTTCACAACTTCCTAAATCCTCTCAAAGAAGCAACAAGCAGCCTCAGTGAGCCCCCAAGCCTCCACACCTCTTACTAAGTGACCCCAGGTCAAGCACTAGCAGCAGCCATCTTAGACCCACAGTTTGGCTTTGCCTGGGAATCTCCAAGCTCAGCATAAGTAGCAGCCATCTCAGATTGTTTTATAGCTCAGGCAGGGTAGCCCCAGAAAAAACACAGCTAGGGGTTGACCTTGGCCTGCACTACCCATGAAACCTCTGAACCTATACACCCAGTGGACAGCTACAGACCACATTTGAGAAATACCATCTGCTCCGCATAGCCAATCCTGTACAGAGTAGGAAGGTTGGTGGTCAGTAGTCACAGCTAGTCCTTGCAGCTGACTAGCCTGGGTAAGTCCCTTTCATTGACCTGCCAACAGTAACCAATGCTGAACTACAAGAGGAGGGTGAACTCAGCCAACACGAAGGGTGCACCTCAAGTACTCAGCTTGGGTGGCAGGGAGGCTGTGCTACTTACTGCACCCTACAGGACACCTACTACATTAGGCCATACTACCAAGACAGGGAATCATAGCAGTTCTACCTAATACATAGAAACAAACATAGGGAGGCTATCAAAGTGAACCAATAAAGAAAAATGGCCCAAATGAAAGAACAGATCAAAACTCCAGAAAAAGAACTAAACAAAATGGAGAAAACCAATCTACTAGATTCAAAGTTCAAAATACCGATTATTAGGATGCTCAAGGAACTTAATGAGAACCTCAATAGCATAAAAAAGATCCAATCAGAAACAAAGGATACACTCATTGAAATGAAGAACAATTTACAGGGAAACAATAGTAGAGTGGTTGAAGCTGATAATTAAATCAATGATTTGGAACATAAGGAAGAAAAAAACAACCTATCAAAACAACAAGAAGAAAAAAGAATCCAAAAAAAACAAGTATAACGTAAGCAGCCTCTGGGACAAGTACAAGCATTCCAACAGTCACATCATAGGGGTGCCATAAGGAGAAGAGGAAGAGCAAGAAATTGGAAATCTATTTGAAAAAATAATGAAAGAAAACTTCCCTAACTGGTGAAGGAAATAGATGTACAAGTCCAGGAAGCAAGCACAGAGAATCCCAAACAAGATGGATGCAAAGAGGGGCACTCCAAGACACATCATAATTAAAATGCAAAAAGTTAAAGAAAGAATCTTAAAAGCAACAAGAGAAAAGTAGTTAGTTACCTACGGGAGAGTTCCCATAATGCTGTCAGCTGATTTCTCAAATGAATCTTTGCAGGCTAGAAGGGATTGGCAAGAAATTTTCTAAGTCATAAAAATCAGGGAACTACAGCCAAGATTGTTCTTCTCAGCAAAGACATCATTTAGAATCAAAGGGCAGATAAAGAACTTCCCAGACAAGAAAAGAAAAAAAAACAACAAAAGTAGTTCATCATAACCAAACAATTATTATATGAAAAGTTAAAGGACTTATTTAAAAAGAAGAAGAAGATCAAAACTATGTACAATAAAATGTTAATAAATGCTTATCTATCGACAATTGAATCTAAAAAGCAAACTAAGCAAACAAGAAGAACAGAGACAGAATCATTGATACAGAGAGCATTTTGATAGTTGCCAGATGGGAGTGAGGAATAGGGGAATGGGTGAAGAGGTGAGGGGATTAAGAAGTACAAATAGGAAGTTACAGAATGGCCATGGGGATGTAAAGTACAGTACAGGAAATGGAGTAGCCAAAGAACTTATATGCCTGACCCATGGACATGAATAATGGTGTTGGGATGGCCTGAGGAAGTGGGGAGTACAATACTCAGTGAATGGGGACAAAGGGGAAAAATTGGGACTACTATAATAGCATAATCCATAAAATATAATTTTAAAAAATTTAAAAAAACACACAAAACTAGAAAAACAGAACATGTTTTGTATATGCCATGCTTTTTGCCTAGAGTTACCTTTCTTCTTTACTGTCTACCTAATTATTGCTACCTTTAAAAATTCAGCTTTAATCTTAGCATTTCAAGGTCCACTGGTCTGACCTACAAGGCAGACTATCCTTATAAAATCATGCTATCATAGCATTTAACACACTGTGTAATACTGACATTCTTAAGTTTCCAAATGGACTCTGAGTTCCTTGAGGCAAGGGACACCATCTTCTATGCCTGTATATCCCTAGTAACAGTGTTTTTTATGTAGCAGTCACCCAAAACAGGTCTGGTTTGTAAATGATTAAAAAATAAAGATTATAAATACTATAGCTAAAATGTGTATAAATACTTTATTGGTATAAATGGGTG
The DNA here is from genome assembly GCA_004026765.1 of Micronycteris hirsuta. Lineage (NCBI taxonomy): Eukaryota > Metazoa > Chordata > Mammalia > Chiroptera > Phyllostomidae > Micronycteris > Micronycteris hirsuta. The sequence goes on along the minus strand of PVJI01001774.1, from coordinate 40,648 downwards.
ATCGGATGAAGGATGGTTGATGGGTACATAGATGGATGAGTGGATATACAAAAGGATGTTACATATATGTATAGGAAACACTAAGTCAGTCCAATGTATGTGCCAGCTTTAAGTAAACAAAGCTTCTTGGACATATTTCTAAAAAAGAAAAATGTTTTTTAAAACTAACACATTTTCCTACCTTATCTTTAAATACCATTCTTTCTTCCATTGTTTCCCTTTAATGGCCACTAATGATGACTCAGCAAGTTAGTGACAAATTTACTCTTGGAAATGTTCTCTTTTCTTTTGTTTTTTCCATGTATATGTCTAAGTTTCTGAGTGTGATTTCGCCCCTGTAAGTCAGACATCCTGACGCCTTTTGGCTGGAGGAGCTGCATTGCATTCCCTAGCTGTCTGGCTGAAGCCGCTCTGTTCCCCCACCATTTGTCTGGCAGGTGCTCCTTGAAGATTTGGCCCCCACTACCCCTAGTAGATTTAGCAGTGAAGCAGCATGAAACCCTGAACCTTTTGTCAAATATGAATCTTCTTTTTCAGAGCAGATATATCATCCTGGTCCTAACAAGGAACAGATAACATCAGATAAGTTAATATTTTCAATATTTAAATATTACACCACTCCAAGTGTCAAACTATATTTACCTACCTGGTAGAACAAGAAAAAATAATGTTTTCCTCATTCCACAACATTGCGAAAAACTCAATTTACCTTAAAGAAAGACCTAGAAATTGCAGGCTAGCATGATATATACGCTGCTACAAATGTAATTACTGGAGAGACATTTCTCCATTAAGAGTCTTGGGGTTGTTTCTAACTAGGGAAAAATTACCCACTGCTTTGAGAATTGTATTGGACAATTACTAGTCAAAGCTTAAAAATACAAAGGCAAGTAAAAACTGGCCTTTTCCTTGAAGTCTACAGTAGTTCACTAATTTTTGTCAAGAAAAATATTCTACTGGATTTCCTTTTACACTCTCAGACTGCCTCTTGTTTTTGATGTGATCAATCAATTGCTTTACACAGTGATCTAATTTATCCCTTCATTTCAAGGTATACGTCAAGGAATTTCTTCAGTTATTTATAAAGAGTACCATTTGGAGGGCACTTCAATGTTATATATTTTCTGACTCGTGTTTAAATACCTTCTTTCTCCCTTACTGTGTTTTTGTCCCCAGTGACCTAGTGTTTATGACTACACAAACTTGCCAGTCAAAATCTCCAAACAAAATAATGTTGAGGACAAAATATGCGCACGCGAGTTTATTTAAATGGATCACAATAGAAGTCCCTAGCTTACATAATGTTAAACAACTAGAGATTTGAGTTAGCTAAAGAGCACATAAATTCAAATTGTTGTTGGTTGCTACTCAATGGCAGGAAGGTGGCTGGACTCTTGCCATTGTTTGCTCACATAAATTAAAAATATGCAAAATTTCCATTTGATTCTTATTTTAATTTTGATTCATCAGTCACATAGCCACTATATGTAAAAAGTTTGTGAAAGTGGCCATAAAACCGACCAGTCCATTAACATATAAAAGTCATCACAACTTTTAAAGGCTACCAATATAATCTATTAAAATAAGTTTAAAAAACTACGAGTTGGAAAATGTTTGTGGTTTATCAAAAAATTCTTTACGTCTGGCTTGCCTTGTGCTGACTCTTTTTCTTGCAAGTCTCATGAGATGCTTCTTAAACACACTTCACCTCTCTTCCTTCCGTTTCAGGGTAGAAAGGGTCCCTTCAACTCCTGCAGACAGTAAATCACCGTTTGTGCGGTGGTTCTCAGAAGACACTTACAGGCCTGAATCGGATGCTCTACATAGCACCCTTGCCAAAAGAGTTCGGAAATGGCTTCCAGCTTCCCACAGTAATAAAATGGCACTGTTTGGCATCTTTAAGGTAATAAAAGTGGATTTTTTTTTCGTTCTACTAAATGAGAAGAGAGGCCTGGTTGTTTTAAAATCTGATTAGAATTCATGCATTTTCCTCAAATTATAGAGCGCTATATGAGCATGCTTACATGTGAACATCAGACCACCTCAGAACATTATTACATCCAGCTCAGTGATGGGAACAGGATGTGCTAGTTCGTGGGGCGGGGTGGGGGGGGGAAGGAAGCTTGAGAGACCCATCAGGTGCTGTGAATGCTGAGCTGGGGGTTCAATAGGTGGCACTCTTCTCTCTGTGTCAGTGGTGAATGAATGAGGAGTATGCCCTTTGGAGGATGTTATTTGTTTGAAGGAAACATTTTGGAATTTCGTAAGTGTTTCTGGCACTGTTAAACAGCTGCTGAATTTCATCACAGACTGGCTATATTTTGGTGAGAAAAAAAGCTCTAGAAAACAAGTTTTGTGTCTTCGAGAAAGGGTTATATAAGGCATTGTCATTTGTCGAACTGTACAAGACAATTTTAAATTGTCTCACTCCTCATTGTGTCAAATCTTTAGTCATTCCTATTTGACTCATTGGGTCCAGGAGGAAGTATGATCATTTTCCATTTCCTATCTGGTTATTCATAAGACACCTGCATCTCTGTGATTTCTAGACTAAACAGTGCTTCCAACTGAAAACAAACATTTCGTAAAGGAAGACCACCTTTCAGAAGATACCCCTGAACATTAGAAGCTTGTCAGCCAAAGTCACAAGATACAGCTTTCTATCCTTATTTCAACTGTACCAGAAGTAGAAACTACAACCGTTTTAATCAAAAAAGACAAGATTGTACTTTTTACGTAATCCAATCCACATTTGTCTTTGTTAATAATGCTGCCATTAGAAGGCCGTGACAAACAAATTAGTAGTACAGGGAAGAATTTTTCATGACTTACTGATTTCAATTATTGTCAAATTCCTTCATCTACCTGTCACATTCTTAATTAAGAGATACCAGTATCTGTGTTTGTATAATCTCTTTGTTAAAATTATGCAATTGTGGCCTCAGTAGTCAGGGGTAAATTCATTAATTAAGTAGACAAAACTATTAAAGAGGTTAAACAGATTACTACAAAAGAAGCAGGATGTAGACACACCCAGTTTAACAATAGTGGGGAAGGAGGTATCCCTAACAAAGATATGAGAGGAGGAAAGGGAAATACTCCTGCTCTTAATGATGGTCTGTAAACACTTGAATACATGTTTATTAAGCTTCTGACAGCTCGCTTCAACAAAGAGAGAATTAGATGTAAATGCTAATGCCTTTTGCTCACAAATACTCCCAATGAGTATGACCCAAATCAGAGCATCTGACTTCAGTGTGTAACCATCTGTGATAAAAAGGAGATTTTTTTTTTTTCTGGGCCAGCACTGAAATACCAATGGAGGCAGCATTCCTGTAGCTTAGTCCTTGACATTCACCTTCAAGTACATATTTACCAGTTAAATTGTGTGGTCTCCAAGCAGACTCACAACCATGGTTTATGAAAAGAAAGGGTAGTCCCTGATACACTACTGACCATCCATAAAATACAACACAACATGTTTATAGACCTATACATGGCCTTATACCTTTGTAATGTAAATTAGCCTTTTTTTCCCTCAATATTTTGAACTATGAGCTTTTCATGGCCAGAAACCATAAATTATTTAACTATGAACAAAATAGGCAGTCAATATGTGTTTGCCGAATGAGTGAATAAATGAATATATAAGAGCGAGTTTCCCATTTTCTTCATTGCTAAAATAGCAGCACTCTTACTTTCAGCAAATATCTATAAGGGTAAGAACATTCTGTTCTTGATTTTTTTTTAAGTGTAATAATTGTATCTCTAAATACAGGAACTATCCTGTGTTTACTCAAAACAACCTTACTGCTTAAAAATATTAATTTTTTTTCCTGTTCCAAATATTATCTCATACATGCAGCAGATAAAATAATTAACTTTGAAGATTCCTTATTGTGATACTTTATTCTAACATGTATATTTTGTATCCAAATATTTGTTTTTGTGTGATGAATAAAATACCACTTATACATTTATTTAACATATATTAGCTGATTGCCTACCACGTGCAAGATAATCTACCAAATGCAAGGCTGCAACAGAAATAGTCAGCTTCTCTTTATTCCACACATTTCAGAGATAATCCCACTGGCTTACTTTGATTTGGTCAGTAATTGTAAATAATCATACAGGCTTAAGATTTGCCTTTAAAGGAGTGATTCTGAACGTTCATATTTAAGAAACATGTGTGATCATATATGTAGTAAAGCAGGTTCTGAATTTCGTTCTCTGGAATCAGACTCAGCAGACCTGGCTCAGAGCCTGAGAGTCCATTGCATTTCCAACGAGTGTCCCAGACAATCCTCAGGCAAGTGATCCTCAGAACATGCACTCAGAATCTCTACCTTGAGAATTAAAGAGATTTTTCTTTTCAGGCCGTTCTTTACTCTAGGTACAACAAACACCTTCTTTTACTTCTTCATTATTTTTCCTATAAAATGCAATTTAAATTTTTTCTGAATTGTGTTTTATAATTACAACAGAATTTGTCGTGACCCAGGAGGAATACCGTAGGATTTTTGTCCCTCTAAAGGGGGTATGAATATAAATGAGGAATATTAAACGGGATGCTTTAAAAACTCACATTTTGATGATAAGAAACATACTTTAATTGCCATTTTTTATTCTAAATTGGTATTCACTATGATGAAAATCACTGATTTCTGGGCATTAACCTTGACTATCATTTTACAAAACGATTTTCAGAAGTTTGTAATAGGTGCTTTTCTTTAATTCTTTCTTTTCTAATTTTCTCCTAAACTATTCTACTAAGTCCCAATACAAGTTTTCCTATGACTTTAAGACATAGTAATAAGAGAAGTGAGACCTATTTTCCTCCCTATGTCAATAACACCTTACTTTAACCTCTCTGAATGGATTATTTCTCTCTACAAGTCCTTCGGTAATGTGGCATCCTGGCATGGGTTGTGAACTCAGTGACTTTATTTAAGGCAGAAAATCTGTGATGAGCTTCTTCTTGTTCTGTCAGGTAGGGTCTGCTTATTGTTTCATACTTTGAGTTCAAGTCATGATTTTCTTGCTTCTAAAGTTGACAAATAATTTCTAAAATATTTGATATATTTCTAAACATTTATAATTTGAATGTTATCATTGTGTGATCTGATGATTTTTTTTTTATATGTCAATACTCCCTAAGGTCAATTAGGAGATTTTGGTTGATATTGATCATAAAAGCCACTTGCAGTCAAATGTGACACCATTTAGACACTTCCTTTGCATTTCAACTCCACATTTACTTTTATTCTTTTTTTAAAAAAAGTATTTTTATTAGCCCTGGCTGGTGTAGCTCAGTGGATTGAGCGCAGGCTGGGAACCAGGCAGTCCCGGTTCGATTCTCAGTCAGGGCACATGCCTAGGTTGCAGGCCAGGTCCCCGTGAGGGCCATGTGAGAGGCAACCATACATTGCTGTTTCTCTCCCTCTCTGTCTCCCTCCCTTCCCCTCTCTCTAAAAATAAATTAAAAAAAATAAAATCTTTTAAAAAAAAAGTATTTTTATTAAGAGGCTTACTTGGAAACGGAGTATATTAGTAGGTCATTGTGAAATGTTCAGTTTCACTGAGCGCTCTACCCACCTTCACCTGGAGTAGTCCCGCTCAACAAAGACCGAAATCTGTTCTAGCTATTTGTGAACATAATGCCCCACAAGAGCTACCCAACAAATAGGCTAGCGCTAATTAAAATATAATAAACCATAATATCTTCCCCTCTAAAAACAAATACAAAAGAAGTAGATTTTTATTTTGAAAGTTTAAAAGTCTAAGTAAATTTGAAAACCTGTTTAAACTATACGTATACTGCCACATGATAATATGCCCTAGGGCCTGGAAACAATTATAATAAAATTTTGTAGAGAAAACTCCCACTGTTTCTGTGGTGGCATGTCTGCCGTGGTTCAAATTAGAACTCCTATAAATCTGGGAATTGAGCAAATAGGGAAATAAAAATTCCATAAAATACCTGTCTGTATTCAGGCTGAAAGAATGAATTTGGATAGGATTACAAATCAAACTTTCTCACTTGAGCTTGATACATTTATACCTCCTTTCCAATGTGTGGCAACCTATCTAAACCGTCCCAAGTCAAGGTAGAAAATGTGCTTTGATCATTCCTCTTCAAAGAAAACCATGATCATGTTGGCCCAACTTCCTACATTAATGTATCCATTTCCCCACGTGGAGTTCTGTTAGATGCTGCAAATAAATAAACAACTGAAAGGTTTTCTCCACAAATGACGATGCGGCTGAGAACCCCAGGTGCCCATGCGCTGTCCCAGTGGCAGACCAAGTAGCGGAACTCCACCTCAGAAGTGGATGGTAACTTCACAACAGTCAAGTGTAAGCTAGAGCACGTTTACACCCTTGACTGTTTCCTTTTCAGCAATCTGATACAGAGAGGCTTCTTTATTTTTTTTAAATGTCATCACTGCATAATTATAAATGTTATGCAAATTATCTATTTACTTGCCAAATGACAAATCCAAAATACTAAGCACCATCAGACTTTGCAAACTGCATAAATATCTCCAGGACAGTATTTTCAAATGATGCATAGAAGTAAATATACACACTTTTGAACCATGGGCACAGCTTTAAAAAAAAAAAAAAATCTTTAAATAGGAAAATCTCTGGAGAAAAGGGCTGGCTCTGGCTTTATTAGTCAAAATTGCTGCAGTGGGGCAGACAGCAGCCTTACAGTAGTATCCGGCCACCTCATCCCGCAAAGGAGACACCACTAAAGGGTATGGCTCTCAGTGAAGTCTAACTGCCTTTGCTGTCTTTTAGGAATATATTGTAAGAGAAGAAAAATGTTCTCGGTCTGCTGTAAGCCATTCAGGGATTAGATATAGTCACGACAGGCAACAGTTGCTTCCCGGTAGGCCTGTAATTGTAATAAAAGTTCATAATCCTCTTCTTTTCTCATAAATTTTAATTTATAGATGTTAGAATTTGGCCCAGACAAGAAAAGGAAAAAGAAAAAAAGAGAGGCAGCCGAGCCTATAATCTGCTTTTCAGTTGCTTACCAATAATGCCAAAGCAAAAACAGATTATTAAATTAGGTATTGCTTTGGATACTAAAACGTATTTAAAGCATTCTGTTTCATAATATTAATACCATAATGCTCATCAGCATATTGCATATCATCCTCAAAACACTTCAATCTCATTAAATGTCTATCTCTTATGCCTTAGATTGCCGAAAGGCTTTTTTGTTTGTTTGTTTTAAGTACTTTATCTGTCTTTCTAACAATCTACCCATCTACCTAAATATCTATATCACTATATCTATCTAGTTATCTTCTAAAATTAGAGAGAAAGGGCCTTTGTAAATATCCTACCAAAAAGCTCCCACACTAATAAACAAATAGAACGTATAAGAAAATGAGTTTATCTTCCAGGCTGAAACCAGGGACACCTCTACCCTTTTAACTGATTTCATCTCAGAATGATTTTCCATATGTTTTCTGAGTTTTCCCAGTATTCTTCTGATAATGAGGCAAAGCCCAGGTTTGTCCTCCAACATTGCAGAATGACATTAACACAAGATGTTTTGATTTGAAACTCTTTATCTGCCATAATTATGCATTCTGTCCAGGACTCCACTGATGGGAAGTAAACTGTTTCTCTCCTCAGTTGTGCTTAGCGGAAAGGCCAGATGGGTCCAGTAGCTAAAACTACCAATGCAGCTCTCCTAGGTCATTGGTGGAAAGTTCAATGTTACTGCAACCCTACTAGCAGCTCCTTCTGTCTGAACTCAGAGTTATGGAAGATGAACTACGTTAAATGGCAGATCATTAAATAGCAGCTGAGTGAAAGCATTGCCGTGCATTTCCCTACTTAAATCACCAGCATCTGCTTTCTCACATGCAAAGAGTTGCTCTTTACAGTCATGCATGGAAACACAGACAGAAGGGCCAAGGCTGAAACCACACAAAAACCCTCAAATAGCATCTTTTGGGTTTTCAGTTGGTGATTAAATGATCATCTGCAAATATTCAGTGGTGGAACTAAAGCACAGTGTTGCATTTAACACCGCTATAAAATATTTAGGAATGCATAATCCCTTTAGAGCCTCATTTTTCTCCTATTATGTGTTTATTCTCCAGGAGAAGAAAAATAACTGTTTAAATTATGCCCATCTAATACCTTAGATTTATTGCAAAGCCTACAATTTGCTCGTTTCCTTTTTCTATTGATCCTCCTCTTACTTATGGGGATGTGAACCTCATAACTAGAAGTGAAGCTCACACCGATTCAAAACTGAAATTGACAATAATGGATACCACAAAGTAGGGCTCCAGGACCACTACAAAAATTAGACCCTTCTCATCTACTTGAGTTGGGCAGCTGAATAATCTCAAATGGCAATTATAGCTTTAATGTCCTACTCCCTGGCTGACTTAGATTTATATGCGTGTACTCACAACTGCAAGCAGTCACCGTAAGACAGTGCAGTTTCTTTATCTGCAAGCATGTGCTTTTATGGTGCTCTGCTCCACTGTGGGTTTAGTCTGTCCACATAAGTGTTTGGGTTGTCATCATGGTGTCATACTAGCTGCCATTTTTGTGGCAAGATACCAGAGGTATCCAAAGACCTTCCCAACTATATATTCCTACCTTAAATATATATTTTTGAAATAAAAAACAACAAAAAAGAAAATCTAAGATTCACTTTTAGATTTCCAATTAGTCCTCTCCCTTTGGCGTAAGGCAGACTTCAGGGGTTGCTACTTCAAAACTGGGAGAGAAAACGAAGTTTAATTGCATAGAATGCAGTCTCCCAGTCACTGTTATGGTAGGCTCACTTTGAAATGTGTCCCATTATGCCATTCCCACTCGTGTCCCAGTTGTGAACGTATTACCTTCTATAGACAATACAAAGAGGATCTCTAAAAAATTTTTAGTTTCACTTACAGGCTCATTTCACTCAAAGATGAATGGAAGAATTTTCTTTTAATGCCCATTAAAGGAAATTATATAAATGATCTTTATATCAATCATAAAACAATGAAATATTGAGAAAAGATTGTTTACTAACACTCTGCTTAGTACAAAAATTCCTCAATTCTTCGAAAAACAAATATTTTATATCTATTCAACTTTTTTATAGTAATTGTATTATTTTATATCCATAAAGATGCATTTATTATAAAATAACTCAACTTTTTCATTGCTTTATCAATTAGCACCTACTTCCATAGGGAATATTATAGGGCAACTCATATGCACAAAGTTTCACTCTATCGTTTAGAGGAGAAACAATTATATACTCTTGTAAGAAATTGTAAGGGTTGAAAGACCATTTTATTGTGTAACCTTAAGCAAATTATTCGTCAGCTTTGTGTCACCTTTTTCTCATTAGTCTAGTGGGAGTAATGCTGCCAATCTCACATACGTGTGAGAATAAAACAAAACTTGTAAGGTACTTATCATAATGCGTGGCACATATTAAGCTCTTAGAATAAGTGAAATGTTTTTGTCCCAGATGCTATTGTGCTCTGTATAATCTGCTTCGAAACTATCATGTAGTTTTTCATGTTTCCTATGGCTTCTGCCCTGTTATGCATTTACCAAATAGACACATTTTTACAGCTTCTTATGCCACGTGTTTTATCCACTGAAAATATTTCAAAAAGCAATCAGTGAGACCAACTTGCAAATATATGATCAAAAAACATATATAGCATGTGGCTGCCTCTTTTGGGACATAAACAAACAGAAAATGTCAGAGTGTCGTGTTTTAGAAGAAATATAAATCTCTGCGAGCTGCTGGACGTGATTGAGCTAAATGGAAAAGAAAACAATAATTTTGATAAAATTAAACTTAACCCTTTGTGACATAGTTGCCCTCATTTTAACTGCTTTTAAGGTTTTATAGGACTGTCTTCATATTCAGGTCAAACTAAAGATAGTCGAATATGCTTTTGCAGCATTGCAGGGTAGATTGAGCTGGCTGGCTGGTATTCAGAGTCACTGACTAGAACACAGAAGCAAGATGTATACCTATTTTTCAACAGTGTCTTGTCATTAAGTTAAAATACATACATCCAGACAGCCCAGAATGTACTCTGGACAGAAATGAGTTTCTGGAACCTGAAAGGGTTTGTGTAACTGAGAGGAAGAAACATAAATCAGTCATATGGAATCTATAGTTCTAATGTCGGATACTGAAAAGTCTAGCACAATTACAAGCATTTCTGAGGCATTCATTGTTCTGCATCTTTGTCAATTGACTTCCTATTATTTTTGTATTCCCATAATAATGTTACACACATATATGTACTCTATAAATAACGAAGATAGACGCTTAAGTGTTTCATGTCAAAACGCTACCTGAAATGTGAAAAGAAACTGCTTCATTTCCTGAGCCATTTTGACTAATTTCATCACAGATTATGTCATTCAACAATTCATGTCAGTATTGAAGTCAAGGTTAATTTGCAATTTTTAGACAATTATTTATCTTTTATTAAATTTATTGGGGTGGCATTGGCTAATAAGGTCATATAGGTTTCAAGTGTAGATTTCTATTATATATGACCTGTATATATTGCATTGTATGCCCACCACTGAAATAAATTGCTCTTTTTAAAAAATATAAAGCTAATCTTTAAAGAGCTTTACAATAATGAAAGGACTGATTGATCTTCCCTCACTCTCCTCTTGAAGAAAAAGTGATTTATCTATCTACCAATGTATCAGGCTCTCTATATAGTTAATCATTCTTACCTATAACACATTAGTTAAAAAGTTTCCAAGGACAATACTTTTTAGTGTTATATTGCACATTTTATTTCTTAAGGACATTTCAATTTCTCTTTATTTCTAGAGGAAGATGAATTTTGTCACTGAAACTTCCAGATCCATGTTGTTTGAAAAAAAGTCAATTGCACACCAGCATTTATGGAAGTGCAGCACTCAGGTGTCAGAGCACCCAACAAAAGTATGAAACACCCACAACCGCCATCTGTTGAGCTTTTTTCCTGACAGCTGTATCCCTCAACCATCACCAAGTGTAGATGATCACAAGAGGCATGAAGGAAACGTGTGGCCATCAGACACAGAGGAAAATTCCGTGTTTGACTGTGCAACAACATTGCTTTTAATTGCACCATGATGATTTTCTAACAGACACAATGGTATGAAGTGTAGTCTTAGAGCTGATCTGAGGCACACAGTAAACCACAGCGCGGCTGAGGAGCCAATTGAGATTTCTTAGTGCCTGGAAGGTGTTTGTCCTACATGAACACTTAAGAGCATTTCTACCAGCTACTTGGTCCACAATCCACTTTTACCAAACGTACCCACCTCTGGTGTTGTACAGGGGTAGTTCGGAAAAGTAAATGAACATTTATTTCAAATAGCAATGACGTTAAGCCTTGGCTTTATTTTCAGCCTTTGTGATATACTGTCATAAAATTAGACAAATTCATTGCGTGGGTGATGGCTCCAAACCTCACTTTTTAAGTGTTTTTAGAACCACTTAACATTTTTATTCTTCCCCTTTAGTGTAAAAGTCTTCCCTTCCTGACTACCTGATATCAGTCTTTACTTCTTACAAAATATTCTCTGACATAGCAGTTGAGATGGTATTGAGATGATAGAATTGACTAGTTGGACATCAAAATCCTTGGTTTCTTAATAGGGGTAATTAATAATACTGGAAGCTGCCAGGATTTGAGGACCCAATGTGGGGCCATCCTTCTCTCAGTACTTCACGGGCTTGGACTTGAAAGATTCCAGTCAAAACGTCACTTTGTGCAAAAGCCTAATACTGTTTCTGGGAATTCAGTTGTCAAAATATGATGGATTAATCAGCAGATGCTTTCTAAATTCCTCAGCCCTATTCTATTCCGTAGCATAAGAGAATGAGAAAAAGAAAGGCACAGAGAGACAATGGAGAATGAAGGAAAAGAGACCTTTAAAAGATCTATACTTTCACATTTTCCATTAGTTTCATCATTATTAATATAATAACCAATATATGTAGACTCCATCATATACATACACAACACTAACACACACATGTATGCACACATGCCTTATATGCTCTAAACTCACTTTCTTCACCAATTGCCAGATCTCACTTATTTGTGTACCGTCTTGTTACTACCTGTGACTACTACTCGGAAGTGTGGCAGGAGCAGATATAGGACCCAAGTTTGAAAACAAACAAAAAAAATCTGTGTAAAATTTGCATCAGGAACATTTGAGTTCATTCTCTGTTTTGAGGGTGGGGGCAGGAGGGTAGGGATGTACCTAAATGAGCCCCCCAAGCCTAGAGGTGATATTTTTCAGGAAAAGAAAAAAACATTTGGAACCACCTATCCCGTACCCCAGATGACACAAAAATTTAGAGTATACACTTTTGAAACCTACTATCTATATTTGTGAGATATACATAATGTATTACAAAAATAGCTTTTTCTAAAACGACCCATTCTCCTTGGAAGCAGAGCCTGTCTGTGAAGCTCACTTCCCAGTTCCCACTATTTCACAGTGAATACTGTGAGCGACAACAGTTCACTGTGCTGTCGTCTGGAGCCCACTGTTACTTTTTTTAATCCATCAATGTTTTCAGTCTAATAATAAGTAAACATTCTCTTCTTGTTTTCAAAAAAATTGAATACACTATTCAAAGGTGTAAAGAGACAGGAAAGCTAAGAAGCCATGCCTAATTTAGAGAGGAAGAAACAAGGTGTAAATACAGCCTCCCTCTGTTTAAGGAATATGGCTCATCCCTAAATCGGCCATTGGGCACGATGTCAGCCTACTATGGGACCTAAGAAACATGGCTCCTGTATTCAAGATCAGTTGCAGGAAATATAACCAAAGACACTGAAATTGAGAGCAGGCTGGTGGTGACCAGTAGGGTGAGGGGAGGGAACTTTAGGGGAAACGGGTGAAGGGTTTGCGGGAGCAATTATAGAGGACACAGGGACAATAACGGGGGTGGCGGCAGGCAGGAAGGAGGTGGGGAGTGTTGAGGGATTGGGCCAGGGTGGGGGGGGGCCAGAAAACTGTACTTGAACAATTAAAAAATAATAATAATAAATAAATAAATAAGACCTGCTGCAGGGAAGAACGCATGCGCCAGTGGCTGCCTCCTTCAGCTGTGCCTTAATCCATGCCACTGGGGACTCTTCAAGCTCTTTCTTAGAACAATGGTTTCCATATACCACACAGTGCAGGGTCTGCGCACATTTTTTCTTGTCCACAATAAAATGAGAAATATGAGGATTATGTAATTATACACATAGAAACCAAACAAATATACTGAATACCTCACAAGTCTCAGGTAAAATTTGGGATAGTGGTGAAAAAGAAGTGAGCAAATGGTATAACTTTATATTGACATGGAGGCGCTAGATGATAAGTAAACAGATATTATCTAGCCAACTTGTAACAAGTACTTGAGGAAAAAATTAAGCCACATAGGGAAAAGGAGAGGGAGGAAGTGGGGAAGGAAGGGGGTGTCAGCATGGGGTCTGAGAGAGGGGCTTTAGACAGTGCAGTTAGAGACATCCTGCCTCTCCTGGTTAGATTTGAGTGGAGGGCTCTGCCGGAGTCCCAGGGACTAGATTTCCAGAGGAATAGCTGATGCAAAGGTGATAGGTGGGACGGGGCAGCAAGTTGCAGGAACCAGCTGTACCTGAAGGCCTTTGTGACATGTTAGTGTGAAAGTGCCAACTCCTCATTCTTGGTAAGGTGCCTTGGGTTCTGAGATGCGGCTTTCCTCCTCCCTCCCATTCCCCACTGATGTTAACGTGCTCTTTAAGAAACGACGTAAGAACTCAATGTTAGTTGTGTTTTTGTAGTAACCTAACTTGGCAATATAAAATGTTGGCAACCTTATGTTGTTCTCCCCCCAAACCCCCCTCCCAAGCTAATTCATGAAATACAAAACTCTGTTGAGGGCTGGCTTAAGACAGCGTGCACTGAAAACGCCACGTCTCCCATCGTGTCCATGGCAAACTCCACCCTAACCCACTCCTAAGTGTTCGTTTTGTTTCACTAATTTTGGTACTTTCTTCTTATTTTCCAAGTTTATTCTAAAAGGAAAAGAAAACTGTGCTCCCCCAATTCACATTTTATATGTTTGGCTTACTTGATTTTGTTTTAACGTGAAAAAGTGGTAGTAAACTGTATCCTTGATTCTTTCATAAAACAGCATGTCAGCAGAAGAGGTTCGGGAAATGGGGGCCTCCCAAGATCTTTTATAGTCTGACATCAAATTAAATTGGGATGTTGAGAGCATCTGGGCCGCTCCTTCTCCGTCTCCCTCCCAGGATTTCAAGGGATATCGTGTTTGTTTAGTGTTTGTGTTTGGGGGATAAGGTGGGGAGTCAGAGTGCTGCTTTTTTTTTTTTTTTTTTTTTTTGTCTTTAAGAGAAAAAGAGAAAACCAGACATTTTCAAGGGAATTGACTAGTAGTGGCCAGTCTAACAAAGAAACCCCACTAAGCCTAACCACAACCTGACAGAATGAAAAGTGATTCCAGAGCTGCCACTCACCACAAATCCCCATGAAACATGCCAGGAAACCAGCTGAAAGCAGTAGAGAGGTTGCTTCACAGCAAGGGCCACAGACGTGGCCCCCAGAGTCTCCTGGTCCCATTCAAATTCAAAGTGGTGAAGTGGGGGAGGGGTGGAAACTGGAGACAGAATTAGCAGCCCCGTGATCGCTTTCAGGGTTATGATGGAACTAATTTAAAATGCAAAACCACATTCCATTGTAAACACAGCGACAAACTGGAAGCTGAGAGGAAATAGGATTTCATTTGGTGATTTTCCATTTTAGGATTTGAAATGGGGATGGGAAGAACCATGCCGTTGATTTTTCCAGAACTGAGATTGCCTGTTCTTTCTTCTGTAGTATAATATTACTTCTATGGACTTCAATGCTAATAAGGCATACTTCCCACAGAATCTGACAGAAAGAATGAATACCTTGCCCTGCTAATGGTTAATTTATAGTGGCATGTGTATTTCTTGAATGTTCGTGAACTTTTCTAATTCATCAGCACACAATTGGGCTTTTTTCCTCCCTTTAAACAGAATGAAATGCGGAGAGGGCAAGAGGTGTTGTATTGTCCCTCAACCAGTGTATTTACTACCCAAGACTTATTGCTAACTTTTCTCTACCTTGAAACAAACTTGATCTTTGGCAACTAATCTAATACTGACCACACTTTAAAATGTTTATTACTGTTGAATTTGTAGTAGATAGCATCAAGCCACCGAGATGCTAATCTAGCTCATGTGTTTGAAACTCCCCTGGGAAACATATAGTTGTGTTTACTGCTGAGTGGACATGACTGGTAGGATTATGGAGACCATACAGGGTGAAGAAAAGCAGCATCGCTTCTCTGACTAGAGAGTAAACAATAGGGCGATTGTCAGCTTACACATTGGGAACAGCAGTGCTACTGCTGAGGAGCTGCATGCAGAAACCAAGATCAGCAAGCAGTCCCGACGTTTTCTTCTTGGAGTTGGACGTTGTCAAGGATTCAGATGAGCCACCCCAGTGAGTATGCAGGAAACAAAACAGGATATTCTTGTTAAAGGACTGCTTTCTGTAATTATGTTGATTTTTTATGCAACACTTGAACTTTTAAAAACTCAAGGATGCATAAGAAGTACTCCAGAGGAGATACATGATTGGGATTTGGTCTTAAGTGAAATGTTATCGCGCATTCTTAACAAAATTAACTTGTTTGTATTTGGGAGTGGATCTATGAATTAAGTGTACTTAGACCTTGCCTGTTTCATCTCTCCCACCTCGCCTCCCCACCCGCATTGTCAAGCAAGAGGTCAAATTGTCTTTGGAACATCATATTTCCTGCTTGGAAAGGCACTGGATTGTATAATAGTCTGACAGGAAGGTTTCAAGAGGACCAGGAGTTTCCCTGGAAGGCTCGAGGGGTGGGCGATTATGCGGCATCTACAGCGTTCTTTCCTTTGAGCTATCATGAGCAGTTCTCCGGTGTGTATACAAAGTCTTCAGGATGGAAACAGCTAAAATAAACTGTAAATACCCTAAGGGAAAATGTCTTTGGAATTACAAGGCTTGCTTGGCACATTTGCGCTTTTATCTGTCCTTCCTTGCTGAGGAAGGAACATCTGGCTCAGTGACTTCTTGGTCAGTGCTATCATGCTACAGACATCCGGCTACTCCTTTTCCATCTGAACATCAGCTCTGTGTATTAGACGGGAGATGGGCCATATTTGTGTGCCAAGAAATGTGATTTGGTGATCATTATTGGCCCTTCAATTTAACAAAATTACTTTATCGTCTTTTCTTTCATCAAAACGCCATGCAATTTCCTATTTCACTTGAATGATTCTCATAATTTTACAACACAATGAAAAGATTATAGATTAGCACAGGTCAATCTCCTCTATATCCTTCTTATTTTTCTTAAGATTCTAATCCACATAAGGTCACAGAAAACATAATACTTCCAGGCCAAGGACACAACAAGGTCCCTTTGAAAAGTAGCCCGCTGGGCAATCATATTCCAATGGCAGTGTGCCCTGCGTTTTAACCACTGTGATTCAATGGAGAAAATGAAATGTAAAAGAGTCAGCAACTGCCAAGTGTAGTCAGAGGCGCCCTGGGAATGCTGATCTCACTCTAGGCTCAGATTAGGTAGGGTGGAATTCAAAGTAGTGCTCGGGGTCAGCACCCCAGGATTTGGGCCCAGACTATACCATTTGGTGAGCAAATTACTTAACCCTTCTTTCCCTTGATTTTTCTCATCTATAAAAGAAAGATGATAATTGTTCCAATTACTCATTGCTGCATAACAAAACACCCCAAAATTTAGTGTATTAAAAGAATTATTATTTTCTCTCACTTTCCTATAGATTAACTAGTGCATGGGAGGAAAAAAATTTATACTATCTTTCTAGGATTTTTTGACTGGTATAATAATTAAATTGGCATAAGAGATTTATAGGAAAAGCCCCACAAAGACATGGGAGGTTCCCAACAGCCTGGTGGTAGAGGATTATATGCCATCCTGAGTTAAGAAGAAGGGGCTAGTGATCTGGAAAGGGAAGGAAGACAATTCATGGGAAGACAGGAAGAACAAATGCCTGTCATGCCATGCAGAGACCATGGAACACAGGCCCGACTTTGAACAAACAGGTCCTGCCAGGCTCCCCCACAGCTGGTCACACCTAGCCCATACTCTTTGTGGTTATCTCCGGAGACCAGGCCCTCTATCTAAATTATTTAGTCAGGTAAGGGAGAGGTGAATGTTCTTCTTGAGTCTACTGGGTCTGGATTGACTTTAGCTCAAAGTAGCCCACATGTGAAGGTGGCACAGTTTGGGGCGGCTCATGCTGAATCTCTTTAGTAGGCACAACTGGGTGGTCCTCGCTTGGAGTTTGTCTTTCTGGTACAGTCAGACGGCAGCAGGAGTCGGAGTCACCTGAAGGTGCGAGGGGACTGGCCATCTAACAGGGCTCATTCGCAGGTAGATTGTATCCTGGGAGCTCTCTTGGGGTTCAGTTTGCACCTGAGCTCTCTGCGTGGCTTGGGGTTTCTCACAGCATGGAAGCCTTACTACTTCTTACGCGGCAGCTCAGTGCTCCCAAAGAACAAGGCAGAAGTTCCAGGCAACTTACAGACTAGGCTCAGACCCATTTCATTCATCGAGCAAGTCACTCAAGCCAACTCAGATGCAACAGGAGAGGAATTAAATTCTACCTCTCGGTTTTGAGGAGTGGTTAATAGTTTGCCACTGTCTTCATTCTGCCATAGATTTACCACACACAGTTTTGTGAGAATAAATAAAATAATCTGTATGATGTACTCAGACCAGTATGAGGTCATAGTAATACATTTAAAAAAAAAAGTTGTTAGTAGTACTTTCTAGGTCTTTACCCCATTTTATTTTTCTTCATTGTATTTATCACTATTTGACTTTGCTTTTTAATTATGTTTCCATATATGTATGTATGTATGTGGTTATTTTCTCTCCCTCCCATCCAAATATGAACTTCACAACCACAGGGACTTCATGTTTTCCCAGGGCCTAGAAAAATGTCTGTTATATAATGAGAGTGCCATAAATATTTGTTGAATTAATGAGTGAATAAGTAACTGAGCCCCTATTAAATACAGACCTAGAACTATTTTGGATTTTTGGTTGCAGACAGTACAAGTGTGATTGGGGTTGGGGGAGGGTCATGAACAGAGCAGCTGACATTCCGATTTCTTTAAATGTATTAAAAATTTGGATCAATATCATTTCTCATCTGGAGCAGTGTTTAACTAAAACTGTTCTAGGAAGCACAAAATATATGAACAAGGCCTACTTTGCCTCCAGAATATCTAACCACAATTGGGATCATTAAAAACAACTGTATTTTGCCACCTGCAGGCCTTAGAATCAGAGAGGCCTGGGTCTCAGTCCTCGCTCGGGCTCTGTTGTGTGCTTGGTTCATGACGTGAAAGTTTTTAACTTTTCTTAGTTGCAAAATCTGTAAACTTAAACAAAGCATACTCTGTGGGATTCCTGTGAGCTGAAAAGGGTTTCAACAAAAGAGCTGGACAACTGATAAAAAATGTACCAATCCCCAAAAATATTAATGATAAGGAAACTTTATTGACATGAATTTATTCCACTTTATATTAGAGTAGATGGATTTTCCATTTTTATTGTTCAAAAATTCCAGCCCAGCTGGTGTAGCTCAGTGGATTGAGTGCGGGCTGGGAAGCAAAGGGTCCCGGTTTGATTCCCAGTTGGGGCACATGCCTGGGTTGCGGGCTGGTCCCCAGTGGGGGCCATGGGAGAGGCAACCATACATTGCTGTTTCTCTCCCTCTCTTTCTCCCTCCCTTCTCCTCTCTCTAAAAATAATTAAATAAAATCTTAAAAAAAATTCCTCTCATGTTTGCAAAGTAAAAAAATATTAAAATAATATTAGGTTCGCTTTTTTACTAACTCAGTGTTCAACGTGTGAGCATGCTGATTCATGAACTGACCTTTCTACTCCACCAGTATTTGATAAAGAAATTGAAGCAGCATATGGAATAAGTTTTGGCTACCATGCTAAAGATAAATGTTTAAATTTATCAAGAGAAATTGTGACATCAAAGGAAGTAAACATCATTTCCAAAGAATAACTTCCTAGAATTCAAGGGGAATTTCCCCAGCACCAACACTGCTAGTGAGGATGTCCAAAAGTAAATTACTTAATCAACAGATGGTGATTGTTAAGATTGCAACAAATTCAAAGCACTCAGAACTTTGGGGAATGTTTAAAGGGAAACTGCTTGTATTTTAGAGCTCGGTATTTTAAAATAAATGTATTGACCAAGATGGGACTAATAAATCTAACAATTTATTTCCTCAGAACATACATATATGAAGTAGAAACCCAACTGCACTCCCCTTTTCTGCAATCAGAAATTTTGTCTTTTTCCTTTTTTTGACAAAGTTGCCAAATAGCTCTTGTATTGAAAAACTGCTCTAGAAATGTGGAAGATGCAAGCTGGAAAAAAAAGATGTTGCAATAAAGAATCATATGTCTTTCAAATGAAAATATTCAGCACTAATGTTGAATGTTGTTAGCCGCTAGAGAGTACCGCATGTATTCTTGTCTCCAAGTAACAAAACACCAGCACTGGCACACGGCAGACAGAGCTTGGGTTTGCAGCATGCAGGAGAATGTTCGTGCAGAAGTCATAGCACAGCACAGTAAAGTTTCATTGATTTTTTTTTTGTTCGCGGTTGGTGATGTAACCAGTGCAGGTCCTGCCGCCTGCCACTTGGAAAGCCACTACTCGAGAGGCAGATGCTGGTGTAGAGGACAGTGGTTTATTTTCAGGTGCTGGCCACCTAGAAGATGGGAACCCATGTCTCAAAGCCCATCTCAATATCTCAGTGCAGGGAGAGGTTTGTTTAAGGAGGGAGAGGGGAAGCAGAATGAAGAGATCAAGGGAGGCGGTTGAAATGTTCTCTACATGCAGACCAGCACAGTCCATTCCGATAAGGCAAGGCATCATCCGGTGTGTGTCGTCCTGGTTTAGTCATCCTGGTTTTATGTCATCCTGACCCCACAGTTGAAGGTCAACAAATCTCCTGGGGCGTGGTTGCCTGGAGGTAGAGTCTGTGTCTTTTGAAGTTGGTTCCTAGGATGCTTAAACAAACATGCTGTTCATCTAAAGCTGCGTATTGGAGTCAGCGCAGAAACAACGTCAGAAGAACGGTGGGGTGGGTTACAATTCCCCACTGTGACAGGGAGGCCCCACAAATGCAGGACTCCCTAACAGGTTTGACACCAGAGAGTGGCAACATTAAAATTGCATATATTTAATGTACCTGACAAATACTACCTGATTAGTAAATAGTAGCTTTCTTCTTTCTTTTGAATTATTTGTCCTCGCCTTTTTGTCCATTACTGTAACATCTTGGCTCTATTACTGAGCTTGTGCTGACTGCTCAAGTAAACAAACATTAAACACGGGTTAACGTAAGCCAATGGCAGGCCATTGGCTCTGTCAAGGGGCAGAATGGGGAAAGCAGTGACCAGATGAAATAAATGTAAATTGAATTCATCTGAGCATTTCCATCGCTCCACATTTAGTTTCTTCATTATCCACATATTATAAAAATAAGTATGCCAGAGCGTATCTCTCGGTGAATCCCCTTAACATGAAGGGGGAAACCCTTATTATTCCTTATCAGGATCTATTGGATCAGATTGTATATTTATATACTAGGAATTGATGCTTATGCCACCACTACTTTTCCTATACAGATACACTAACAAAATATTTTTTCTCCTTCCAGAACTTACCCCTTTGAGAGAATGTCTATAATTCTACTCCTTAAAATAGTAAATCCAAATGTTAAGAACTTCCCACAAGAGGCATTTATAAACATTTGCCTGTTACTTCCATATCTGTAGTAATATAACTAACGCCCTGTTGTTTGATTTTAATTTGTTCAGTTCATCAAACCAAAACAAAAGCTCTTTACAGGAAGGTCAGTGTCCAGTCTATTATTTAACCTCATGAACAAAAATACCATGTTCACACACTTAAAAAGATTCATCGCAAGGTTTAGAACAGATAAGACAGGAGTCTACAATCTCCTGGAATCACAAATGTACAAACAAGAGAACTAATTTTTCTGTACTGTAGAACTATTTTTTTTCTACTTTTTTAAAAGGCTTTCTTTAACACTAGGCAAATAGCAACGGGTTTAGTCTCATAAATTTACATATCCTAAGTAGTGTCATTATTCAGGCGGAGTAGATTAATAGGCCTTGTGTTATCATCTAAGGAAAAGAAAAAAGGAAAATATATCCAAAGTCATCTGGTTAATTGGAGGAGGTGGGGAGATGAAGTTGCTCCCATTAAGTTCTTCTGGAACAGTTACGAGATGCACAAAATCGGATTTTAGCTCAGTCATTCATCCTGTTGAATGTGTGATGTGTTCTCAATTTAATGATAATTGCCCTTTCCATTTCTTTGATAATTGTTCTCTCTATATTATCATTTATGGAGATTCAAATTATAAATCAAGACAAGACAACAAGAAAAATATGATTGTCCCTTCTGAGGCCACAGTAACTCAAATAACACTGCCAAAGTCTGAGAGCTTAAGCTATTTTCATTTGCACATTTCTGAGCATTTTATTTTAGGACCCAGTGGTTTTACTAAGAGGAGGTTGCACAACAATAATAGAACTGAATGATGATGGATACACAGAGATTGTCAGTTTAGATCCAATTCAAAGGTTATAACTTTGTATTTGAAATCAGAAACTTGCTCCACTGACTGTCTGAAAGCAAAGGTGAGGGGTCAGTCAGAACTGTTTGCTCTTAGTCGGCTAGGTTTCCATGGAGGACATTGCCCAGACCTGCTTCCCCGGAGCCCCTCTCTCCTTCTACCCTTGGCCTGTTTGCACAAACATGCACACACACGCACAGTTCTCACTGAATATGCTCTGATGATGCACATAATAAGATAAGTGCAAAGATATAACTGATCTCTTATTTAAGATTCCTGCGACTGTCTCCGCAAACTAAAGCAGGAAAATAAAAACGTGCCCCCAAGAAGTGCCTCTCTGAAGCGGTCACCATGGTGTGCAGGCACCAGCTTGTGCCTGCTCAAGAGGTCCTATTATTAAATTCTCACCAATTTGACAAGGTGTTTTGTTTTCATTTTTTCAGAGAGCCACTAGTTAAAATTAATTGTATAAATTGTGAGTTAGTATATTAAAAGCAAAAGTAATAAATGCACAGAACTCACCACTTTTAATTATTGCTCTATATTGTATCATTTTCTATGTTCCTGAGGATATTTTCATCTACTGTATCTGAATAGCGGAAATAACACAGAATGGTGTGACACAGAACATCTCCTCCCGACTCTGCATTCTGTAACTTCCTCTTAGTAGCTAGAAATCAGCAATGGTTCTTATACCACTGGTATCAGAAAATGCTACAAATCATTGCTTTTGCCCCAGAGAGCTGGTTGTTACACATTTGCAGCCCAGCCCTGGATGATAATATAGTTTTGTGACAGAAAGAACCCTGGAGCTGGGAGGACCTGGGTTTCCTTTTACCTCCACGAATGAATAACAACTATGTGATCTTGGACAGTTAACTGAAACTCTCTGAGCCTTAACTTTGTCGCTCTCTTGTTTAATCCTTTCAATATCTTCCCATTACTCTTAGGATAAAGTCTAAATCCTTACGGCCTTTTTCCTCTTATCTTTGTCCCAGATTTTTTGATTCCTCAATTTTGCAAGTTCCTCCTACCTAAGGGCTCTCCGATGCAGAGTGCCCTTCTCTTCCCTCTTCGTCCTGCTAACTCCTGCCCATGATTTAGGTCTCCATGGAAATGTTACTTTCTCAGGGTAGACTTCTCTGAGAGCTACCCCCTGCACCGCCTACACAATAGGTAGGACCTTTAATATAGACTCCCATAGAATCCTGAGCTTCCCTTCACAACACTTACCAAAGTGTAACAAAATGCTTTTATAAGTGGCCATTCGCTTAATATCAAAGTCCACACTTTTGCCTGTGTTTCTCATGCATGGTGCTATCCCTCTCAAGTTCAGCCTTATGCCCTTCGATGTGTGCTTTGCTAACTTATCTACTTAAATTTAATCTGTAGGATTTCTGTTTTAATAAGAGCAAGCCTCTTTTCAAAACCACTCACTCTTCTAAGATGTGCTCCATCATTGTAGTTAAGGACAGGAGCACCTCGGCTAAGTTCTCTACGTTTGACTCTGGACCCTCCTGCTTACGAGCTCTATGGACAGGCCAATCTCTCTGTGCCTCCATTTCTTAATTTATAAAGTGGGGCTAACAACAAAATCTACTTCATAGGAGTTGTTGTGAAAATGAAGTTAACCCCTGGAAAGTCCTTAGACAAGTGTCGATCATATAGAAATCATCACTTAATCTTCGCTAGTATTCCCACTTGCCTTAACTCTAGTTGTGCTATCCCCTAATTCTGTCATGTCTCAGATCACCCACTTCTATGGAGACTCACGTTTTCCCTGACCTTTAATGATGATAGACAATCCCACAACTGTAACTGTCCTGCCCATTATATGGAACCAGCTCTAGTTTCTCCCTTAATTTATTATTTACATGTCCAGCTACTTACTGTTATCTCTGTAAGGCTTTTTTACACATCAAACGAAATGCCCCACACCCAAACTCACCATTACCCCATCAAACTAATTTGGTTTTTTGTCATCTGTATTTCTGTTAATAGCATCCCGGTTTCTCCAGTGAGGTCCCAGCTTTCTAATCTCTTCCCTTTCCTTTACTGTGTATCTCAGCAGTTGTCAATTTCTGTCAATTGACTCTGAAGTGCCTCTTGCATCTTTTTTTTTCCCCCTTTAAATTGTCACTGCTCCCACCTACTCTAGGTTCTCATTAATCTCTCTTGTCTGGACTATAAAAATAGCTACTATACAATCTTCACAGCTTTAGACTTAGCTTAACATAACAAGAAGCAAACACTTTCATGACAGATGTTTCTCTCCCTCCCTCCCTTCCTCTCTGTCTCTCTCTCTCTATTGTGTGATGTTTCATGTCTGTCTTCTGTCTGTGAAAGTGGAGACCTTGACCAACGGGTTCACTTCTGTATTCTCAGTGTCTAACAGTAATGAAAAAGACTATTTACTGTTATGTTTAGTAATATCATTATTAAATATTACTATAGTATAAGAATGTTAATATATTAACCTAGTATATTATTTTTAAATAGTCCTATGAAATTTTAAATATGGCTAAAATTATTTGTTGGGTTAATTATTGAATAACTCCATTTTCTGTCCTGCTCTGATCTGTCATACACACACTTTGTCTACTTAACTTGGATTTCTGGTTAATTCACTTCCCTGCTCAAACACCATCGGCCCCTCCCAGAGGACTGCCTACCATCTAAGTTCCCATTCTAGAACATGAGGCTCCAGTTAGGAGGCCAGATCTACCTCTGTGAAAGCTCTGCCCCTCTCAGAATATTCAGAGTTGCTGTTGTTTTAATTAGGGAAGTGATATTAGTTATGACTTCAAAAGCTTCCTCAGGCTATAACACGCAGGAAAGCAGAAATGCTAATCTTTCCTTGCCAATTATACAAACTCCTAAAACAGAAAGTGCAGCTAGTTAGAGTTTATCATCATAGTCCAGGCATGAAGATACTAGTCAAGGAAAAGAAATACAAACGTTTAAATAACAAAAACATTAAAGTTGTGAAGCTTTCTCAAAACTTATATATTTTTCTCTTTTAGATGTAAAAGATAACATAAGATGATACTAGAATGTGCCTCTATTTTACTTAAATTCATTTCACTTCTCTTTTTTCTAGATGAGATGTCACTGGATGTACTTTTTCTCTAAACTGGCGTCTTTTCATTCTTGAACTTTTTTTCATATTGAATTATATACTCTTTTCTCGGTAGATACCATAATTATACTTTCATCTTTTTCATCTCGATGATTAAAATGTTGCTTTCATATTACTTGGCACTTGGAACTTATTTTTTTTTCTTGAGTGTCATAGATTTTTCCTCCTGAATTACAGTTTAAAAAATATTCTTTCTCCAAAAGGCTCATGGAAAGATCCTCAGCATCCCTAATCATCAGGAAAATGCAGATCAGAATTACAATGAGATACGACCTCACATCTATCAGAATAGCTGTCATCAAAAAGACAAAAAACATTAAGTGTTAGCAAGAATGTGGAGAAAATGGAATACTGGTACATTGTTAGTAAATTGGTGTAGCTGCTATAGAAAATAGTATAGAATGTCCTCAAGAAATTAAAACTAGAACTACCGTAAAATCCACCAATTCCACTGTCTGGTATGTATCTGAAGCAAATGAAAACACTAATTCAAAAAAGGCGTATGTACCTCTATGTTCACTGCAGCATTGTTTACAATAATTAAGATAGGAAGCAACATGTGTGCTCAGCATTAGATGAACGGATAATATTCCATGCAGTGGAATATTACTCAATCATTAAAAAACAAAATCTTGCCTTTTGTGACACCACAGATCAACAGGAAGAGTATTATGCTGAGTGAAACAGAGAAAGACAAATACCATACGATTTCACATATGTGTAGAATCTAAAAAACAAAACAAACAAACAAAATTACAGAATTAGGATCATAGAACACAGAGAACAGGGATGGAAGAATGAGTGAAACAGCTGAAGGAGATCAAAGGGTATAAACTGCCAGTTATAAAATAAATAAATAAGTCACAAGGATGTAACAAGACACATAAAGACTATAATCAATAGTAAGTAATAATTTTGTATGGTGACAGAGGTCACTAGACTTATGGTGATCACTTCATAGTGCACAGAAGTATCGAATCACTGTGCTGTACACCTGAAATTAATATATTGTCAGTTATATTTCAATAAAAATACTCTTAATTGATTTTTAAGTCCTGAGTTTGCATTTTTTAGTACTGTTACTACCACTATGTGAAGAATAATATTTACTCAAACATCTGACTCATTTATTAAAATGCTGTTGTGTTGAACTTGGAAATTTTTACAAAGAAACTGACCTGAAAATTTGTAGAAATTATACATAGAGCAACTCTTTTCAAAATAGTTTTTATTTAACAGCTGTAAATAACGTGTGTATTCAAAGGAGACTAGTAAGTCAAATTATAATTAATGAGGCATTTCAAACTTTAGCAAAAATAACATCTTTTGTACATTTTTTTTACTTGGCTAATGTTGCCCTCATTAGGCAAAAAGTAATACAAAATTAATACAATAGTCCTCCCTTATTGGCAGTTTCGCTTTCTTAAGTTTGTTATCTATGGTCAGTAGTGGTCCAAAAATATTAAATGGAAAATTCTAGAAATAAACAATTCATAATTTTTAAATTGAGTGCTATTCTGAGCTGTGTGATGAAGCCTTGCGTCGTCCTGCTCCATTGCTCCCCCACCCGGCCATCCGTTATCTCTTTGTCTAGCTTACCCACACCACTACAGTACAGGACGGTGTTTTGAGATAGACACTGTTCAGATAACTTTTATTTCAATATATTCTTATAATCGTTCTATTTTATTATTAATTTTTGTTAATCTTATACTGTGCCTTATTTGCAAATTAAACTTTATCATAACTACATATGTGTTACAAATTAAACTTTATTATAGCTACATATATTGGAGAAAAAATATACTATAGGGTTCGTACTATCTGCAGTTTCAGGCATTGTCTGGGTGTCTTAGAATGTGTCCTGCTCAGCTAAGGGGAACTAACACATGTATGTTCTATATATAAAAGTCACATATAGACATTATTTCTATTTCTGTCATATCTAAATTAGCCAGGATGGTGTTTATTGAATCTTTTACAGTGTATCCAAACTCTCCAGAAAATCTTGAAAGTTCCTTGAATCCTAAATTTGCAAATATGCACATAAATGCCTATTTAAAAAATAGAAGTCTGGTTATTAGTTCAAAGGCTATACCCATTACTACAAATATAAACAATCAGTCAAGTACCTTGTCCTCTTAAGGTTGGCATAGTTTGATAGCCAATGTTAATCCATCCTACAAAAATGAGCTTTTTATTATGGATGAAAATATCTCTTTCTAAAAATTACATAATCAATGACCATCATTTCTATGTTAATGTCATGTCTATTACCTTAACAATGAAATTAAGAAATTGGGGAGAAAAACTTCAAGTGCTACTTTGTCCCTTTAGCATTTTCAACCATAGTATAAGATGTTATGCCTGTTTAACCAAAGGTAGTATGAAGCCTAGAGATGAGTCTATTTAGCAAATTTTTATTTGTTACTCATCACAGAACTTTCACAGCTATGTTAGACCCTCACCATAAAACACAATGTTAGGGAGCAAAATTCAGTATCAGATTTGTTTAGACTGCATCCAGACTGTCGTGTTGATGCCAGGTCACATGATGGAAGGAGAAATGTCCATTCCTCATCTAACATGTAAGGTCAAGTTTTGCAGTCTCACTCAGCAATTTGATATTAGCCTCTGTATTCACAAAGTACTCTTTTATCCTGCTACATTTCATGTCAAATGTATAGTATGTTGGAAAACTAAAAGTTGTTGGTCTCCCAAAACTTAGTGTCTTGCTCTTTCACTAGTAATGCACATACGAAAAAGCAGAAGAGAGCCATATTCTTTACAACACACTTCAATCAAGGATATTGAAGTGGTATTTACCAATCCCTTCTCAAGAAACAACTGAACTAAGCCTCCAAAATGTATAGTTTTCCAAATTGTTATATGAGAATTTGATGTATTTTAAATTTACTGAATAATATTTTTTAAATAGCAGTCTTTTTTTTTTTTTTAGGTCAGCTCTCTTGAGAAAATTCATGGCCTTTTTAAGTAAAGACAGTACTAAATTTTTTCTTGCAATATAAGGTTCACTTGATGGAAAATCTGTCCATCTACTTACTATATAGTACTTAAGTAGGAATGAGTTCTAAGTATTCAGAACTTACATATAACACTTGGACTTTTAGAAACTAAAATGAGAAGAGAGAACAGTAATTAGTTAACATGTCATCTCACTGCTTTGAGAAACTTTAAGTATCTGCTACATGTCCCTATTTCTTTCCTAAATTAGCATTTTACTGCTTGCAAAATGTTTTTGATTGGAATAGGAATGTTCAGTACAGAGAGAAAGCTATTGGTAATCAAACAAGTAATAACTGCTTGAGTAGTCATAATCAATAAATAATAAATATGCATACCATCACAATTAAACAAGGTAAATTAAATACACTAATTGTGTTCAAAGAGAATGAATACTCATCTGCTACAAAGGTGGGATGACCTGCAGTGTCCCCATCGCACATCTGATGCCTGGCTAAGCATAGTGACAGAGAAAGGTTGGGGGGCCCATTTATAGCTGGAGTTTGCAGAAGCTGAGAGAAGTAGATAATAGTATCTGAGGGAAAAGATTCTATTCCCAATATACATAAAATAAAACTTCTTTCTGCTTACCAGTGACCAGGCTCTCACTTCGCTTTAGAAAATATATAATGTTTCTTTTGAGCATTTAATTATTGGCAACTGATGCTAAACTAAGACAGGTAAACTCTTTTTTTTTTTAATGCTTTTGGGAAAGAAAAATTGACAACTGAAAAGAAATGATTCTTAAAGACCATTAATGCAAGCAAACGTTTGTAATAATTTGTGTATGTTTAATATATGGCCATTTCATATCTGAGAAAATTTCCAGAGAAGAAAATCCTCTGAGCCATTTTAATTTTTACATTTAAAATGTGTCAAGAGTTCACATTAATATTAACTTTATCAGCTCCTCATATTCTGGTATATTCACTGAGGAGGAAACCCTGCACCCTCCCTTCTCCCCGGGTGAAGACTTGCTTTCTGATTTGCCCTCACATCTGCGTTTACCAGGGAACAGATGCTCCACTTCTAAGGGTCAGAGTCTGGCCTTTTCCCTCCTATCACTAGAGCAGAAAGGAAGGGAGGGGGGTTCCGAAATGGTGGTGGCAGCTTTCCAGTGGCTTGCCTGGAGTTTTACATTTAAAGCAAGCAGGTGGCATCAATGGGCTATGTAATGACTAACAAGATAAGAGTACAATTGATCTTTTTATTAACCTGTTTCCCTAGAAGCAGCCTGCTCCTCCCTTCTGGGTTCAGTTACATTGTTCAGTTCCAGGAATCATTTTAGACCCTTTCACTTTTTTGTCTGAGCTGATACTTCAAGCGCAGGGCCACAAACATGGGTATTCCATCTCGTCTAAATTCTCCTCTCTGAACCACCAAACTGGCAAATGCCTTTATCATTTCGGTCTGACCCAGAACAATATTTAACACACATGTGAATGTATCTCCATCCTCCTCTTTTCATGCTTTGAACTGTATTTTGTATTTTTCGTTTTCTGCTTTTTGTCTTCTTTTTCTAGGTCACAGACCACTTACTCTAAACATCACAACTGCTTCTGAAGAGTATGGAGCCTACATAGATTCTAAGGTAAATGATTAATTTCAAAATAAGGCACAACGGATTCAGTTATAGTATGAATCTCAGCATTGTGTACAGGTGTTGGCCTTTATCTACTGGAGACTTTCTAAGTTGTGCTATCAAGTCATCTTTTGGTAGAGGGTAGAATCGTGATTCTGGATGGAGCTGAAGGGAAGAGCAGACTAGGATGTCTGTGGGGTCCCTCTTTGCCGCGTCGGGTCATGTGTTGCGTATTGCGTAAGGCTGACTACCTACGCAGATTTCTTACAAAAGTATTCTTGTGACCTTAGGTGGCTTCTACTCTGAAGTATGTCAGGACATCTCAAATCACATAGTCAAGTGGAGAGCGGTTATATCTGTCATTTTTGTAAAAAAAAAAAAAAAAAAAAAAAAAAGCCTGAAATGATTAGGATGTGTTTCTTTGTAGATGTAGGAAGAGGTACAAAACATTCGGAGGGGCCTACTGCTACCACAGGCAGTGTCAGACGGGGAAGTATGGGATAAAGGAATTTCTAGAGAATGGCCTTGCATTTCTATTTCTCCAAATCATGATCATCATTTGCTTTTCCGCTTGTTAAATAATTGTGTATTCCTGAAGCTACGGATTCTATATGAAAGTGGGCTGGTATGAGATCTTTAATCTCACCTATAACAAAATGACTCATAACCTAGGTTCAGAGCCAACCTAAATTCAAAACGGGGTTCTGCCATTTACTAGCTGCAACACTGGGGGCTTCCATTTTTTTCACCTACAAAGTGGGAGAAATAGCATGCACGTCAAAGACCTGTGGCATAGTAGAAACAAATGAGGAGAGGTAAAGCACTTAAAATACTGCCTGGCGCCCAGTAATCCCTAAATTCACTGATTAACTAAAGCACTTCAAATTTGTCCGGACCTTCTCACATTGTCT
Source organism: Micronycteris hirsuta (assembly GCA_004026765.1). Classification (NCBI taxonomy): domain Eukaryota; kingdom Metazoa; phylum Chordata; class Mammalia; order Chiroptera; family Phyllostomidae; genus Micronycteris; species Micronycteris hirsuta. The sequence continues at coordinate 10,218 of PVJI01001774.1, read as the reverse complement.
CCGTTCTTCAATTCTTCTTCAGTCCAGAAACTCTGTGGTCGTGGGAATTACTACGGAACCAAACTCCCAATTCCCTTCAGCAGTCTCCCTCCTAAAGAGATATATTATACCCTTCATGTAAATGCCAGGAAGGAAAATAATTGGCATCCCATGGCCCTTTGAATGGACCCCTGGCTAGCCCTAGGTGGTGTGACGGGCAAAGTGACCTGAAAGCAGGGGACCTGCCAGCTCGGGGTGCAGTGTAGTGAGAAAAGCAATTAGAAGGCTCCTTGCCATTTCAGAAACATGCAAACATCAATTGGCATAGAGTTTCAGGAAACAGAATAAAAAGGAACCCACAAAACAAAAAGCCTTTCAAGGGGATGGAGGGACCGTGCTTCCAAATCACAAACGGGTGATTATGATTATCCTTAGAACTTAAAAGGCCTGAATATGGAGAGAGAACGACTTCGTCTCTCCAGTAGATTTAGGCAACAGTCCATGTTTCCACTTGTATCCGTCCTCTACTTTTCAGAAGCAAAACGCGATACTCGTTGGTCAGAGCAAGTCATTGGATGTCCCCCTCCTCCATTTGCAAAAGCACATTTCTCCAACATGCCAACCCCTGTTCTCGTCAGGACTGAAGGTAACAGTCCAGAGAAAAGGAGGATAACACTAGTGCAGGGTTTATAGACGCCTGCGACACCTGGGTTCAATCCAAAAGCAGTCATTAACACTGCTTTGGTTTTCTCATACCCAAAATGTAACTTGTCACTATATCATTTCCTAAGTTAATTCTTAAGATAAACATATGTGAGGGTAAGCTTTTAATACATGTAAAGGTACGGTTTACTTTACTTTAGATATTTGTTGCAAATGCTATCATTGATTATGGCTATATTTTTATTTTAATAACCCCAATGCAGAAACTGGTGTTATAAGGTTTAAACAAGTTATCTGCTAAGCCATTTAAGACTATTAATTTGAATAAGAAAACCTAAACTCAAGTTGAAATATTTTTTAAATTAGCCATACTATTATTTAGTCAACAGGAATAGTGTTAAAAACATTTAAAAAGCCAAAATTTGGCAAAGTAGAAAAAATGATGTATCTTCTAAAGAATAAGGATTAATAATAGTTTTGTTTTGTTTTGTTTTGTTTTTTCCCCACAAAAAGCTGTTTCCGTTTGGTCTGATGCATAGGAGTGGGCTCTAGGGTGGTTAAAAGGATGCCTAGTGGTTTCAGGGATATGCTCAGGCAAAAACCAAGCACCAGGGGAATGCAGAGAGATCCCTTAAAGTTCTCTGGGCTCCAAAATCTCCTAGCTGTGTGTGAGGGTGAGACTTTGGAAGAGATACTTGCCTAGCCCAGCCTGGGGCCCTCAGGCCGGCCTGCAGAGGTTAGTCAGGTGGTTGCCCATCTTCTTGATGAGTTTCACCTTCTCATCCAGGAAGTGGTTCTCCAGGAAGTCGCAGAGATGAGAGTCTGTGCGGGTAGCACCCAGGGCATGCAGATCTCAAAGGGCCTGGTTCAGGTTTTTCTCCATGACCGTGACAGCGTCCACGGCATCCTAAGTTTCACCCCACTCATTGTGGGAAGGCTTCTGCAGGTCCTGGAACAGAACGCCACCACTGCACTGGTTTTGCAGCTTCAAGAGACACTGGGTGCCCTGTGCTTCCTCTTGGCCAGCTCACGGGAGAAGTGGCCCACGCTCTCCAGAGCCACCTCGTCGGGGTGCAAATAGAAGACCAGAGAGAGGTAGGTGTAGGAGGCCACAGGTGCAGGTTGACCAGGGGGTTGACGGCATCCTCTACCTGGGTGGAATAATTTTGACAAATTTGGGAGCTTGTGGTTGTTTGGCAATAAGGAGTTAAGGTCAAGAAATGGTGTTGCCTCGTCTCAGAGGCTGAGCAAGGCTACGGTGGTTCTGAAGGTGGAGGCTGGAAGAAGGGACATCCTGGGTCTGTCCCGTTCAGACACCGTTGAAGCAAGAGACAGATCTGGGAGACCACCGACGATACTGCCAATAATAGTTTTTTTATTGGAAGAGAAAGTCATTCATAAAAATAATAGATACTATTTCCCATATTAATTCTTACTCAAATTTCAGTGTGAATATTCTTTTATTTTTCTATTTTCAAAGTATAATCCAGTAAATATAGCATATCTTAATTAATACAAGCTTAAAGGATAATTACACTAATATTACTGTCTTAAAACATGTAATCTTGAGTATCATACCACTATAGTATTGAAACCAAGACATGTAATTTCTATGGTGGAATGGAGAATGTTATCTATTAAGATAATGTTTTAGTGTAATACTTCAAAAATTTAGAATTTATGGAGATAAAATCAATATATAGAAAATAAATGTCAACATCAGTAAAATATATGTATTTCTTATCTCAGTATTATAAATCATGAATTGTGTAGGAGTTCTGATGGAAGAGGGGGGATACAAGATATATTTTAATAATGAATAGAGCTTGGGATATATAATGCTTCTCCGGGATAAGTAATAAGTTGTACTATATTAATATTATCCAGGTCTGCATAATGGGCTGTTTGAGCAGTAAAAGCAAAGTGAAGGAGTAGTTGAAAGGGCTGGTATTTCACCATGAAAGCTAGGTAATCCCAGCAAACAAGTATTCCACTTTTCCGTGCCCAATGAAAGTGCTAATAGATATCCCACTCAAATGCTAAACTCAAGTGGAGTATGAGGCTCTCCCCTCAGATTGCAGCTGTGAAGATTGCAGGGTTGGTGGAAAAATCCATTAATCTCAGGGAGAACTACAGTGATTGTAGCTGAGTTAGGACCCTAATATTGGGTTTAGGTTTAAAGCTCACTGACTAACCCCAAGTAACTCAGAAACCCAGTGTCTCAGAGGCTCATGTAGCCTAAGCATTCTCTCCCTGAGGATTCAGTCTCCTTGGCTCTCCTGATGGCCCATCAGCTTTTTTGGAGTTTCTGGCCAGTTCCAGATCAAACCACCTAAGGAAGAGAAAGCTGGTACAATTGACCTTGACAGAGAAAGATTCAAGAATAGAGATGAGTCCATTCCATACCTAGTTCTATGAATTAACCATTTCACAGCTGAGGAAAACATGAGATCATTCTCATATTAATAATCCAAAACTTGAATCACACAAAGAAAACTAAATTGGATATTCTTTTTGAAACCCTAAGTTGCACTGTGTTGACAGTAAACTGTGAATATTCTGACAATGATAATTAGAGCTACCATTAAGAGTTTATTGTAAAACTTTCATTTTCTTATATACCTTAATATATGTATATCACATTTAATCCTCATAAAATTTATCTTAGGAAGATGGTCTTGTGCCCAGTTTAAAGATTAATGAGACGCAAAAAAATTAATTTAATCAAATTTAACAAGTAGTAAGTGACAGAGCCAGGATTTGAACCTATGTTTTTCTCTTTTCTCTTTCTCCCTTCCTTCCTTCCTTCTTTTCTTTCTTGAAGGAGAGAAGCATCAATGTGTGAGAGAAACATTGATCGGTTGACTAGGGACCTGGCCCAAAACCCAGGCATGCTTCCTGATCTGGAATCGAACTGGCGACCTTTCAGTTCACAGGACAATGCCCAACCCACTCAACCACACCAGTCAGGGCTGAACCCATGTTTTCCTGAGGTCAAAGGCCATGCTCTGTTTATTATGTACACCACCTTTCAGACAATGCTGCCTCCACTGTCTGAAGATGCTTTTGTTTAATATACTCAGGTATACCAGAAAGATGACTGAGTTGACAGTTTTATTGCATGTATGTACATTAACATCAACCAATACTTACTATTTAGTCCCATGTAGTCAATGAATGTTTTGCAAGCAGATGGGCTACAGATTCAAAAAAATCAATGAATGTTTGACTAAGCAAGTGAATTATAAAGAGTAAAAGCATTATATGTGCTTTTTCTTGGAAGTAAAGGGAAAGCTATAGTGTTAATAAAACAGATCCAATGCTAATGACTTAGAGCCGCCTAAAGTAGAAATCAATCTGACTCTAAGGTCTTGCTCATTCCATAAACTTATTTCCCAATGGAGTTTCTTAATTTTGACATTTAAAATATAGAATCCTGCCATGGCTCTTTACTTTTAGATTCAAGGCCAGTTTACTTCCTAATCTCTTCTCATTTATTATTCAATTTCATATAAGATTCACTTTGCCTTGTTTTCACATTCTCTATGTTCTTACATACTCTGTAACAGACTGTTCTCCTTGCCTGGAAGATGTCCCATTGATCTTACCTTTCCTTCCTTGTGTCTATCAAGTCTCACTGTTTCCACCTTCCAGAATCTGTAGTTCTGATTTTGCCCAAAGCTTTCTCAATTAATTAAATATAAAACATTGAAACCCTTCTATTGAAATCATCTTTCCTCTCTAGCCAAAGGCATTACCAGTGGTAAAATGTATTTATTTTGTTCATAACTGAAATTTCAACTGTTAGATTGTACTTTCTATTGATTTTTTTTCTGGTTAGAGTAGAATGCTATTGTAGAAAATTTCTAAATATCAAAACAAACAGGAAAATAAAAGCCATTGTTTATGCCAACACCTTAAAAAAAGCTTTGTTAACATTCTGTTATATTTCTTTCCAGTCTTTTATTTTTTTAACACATGTAAGTGTGTTTTAACTTAAACTTTCACTGCCTTAATATATTTTTATTTTGCTTTGATTTTCTTAAAATTAAGCCCTCTAAGATTTAGATTCACCAGTTTCTGGATTCATAATAGCCAAATAGTCAGTAAGAAGGTTGAACACGAACAGGTTTGCTTGGAGAAGCATTGTCTCATAGAAGTCTAGAAGAATTTCTATTTCTGGGCTTGTTTACAAAGATTTAATTCCAGTGCAGTCTGGGTGCAACCCCTGGGTAATCCTCCTCTAACTTTCATCAGGTGTTAGCTTCCTGAAAGTTAAAGCCACTCTGTTTTATTTTACAGAAGCTAGGAAAATATATTAATATTAAATTATATAACGCATGGCATTATAAAATAATACATCTCTCTTCTTAATTTCTAAATTAAATTATATGTCTAAAAGTGATTTTATGTTTATGTGATATAAATGCCCTCTGTGGTTTTTTTCTCCCCTGTTCGTGGGCCAGTCTTAACTGTATGAAAGAAGAAATTTTCTTATTCAACTTATACCTTTTAGATATCTTGCCTTTCTACCTGTGAACATACATTGTCTGAAAACTTAACTGTTCTCCACGTGACTAACATCAACTTTGGGGTTCACCTTTTTGTCATTTAGTATATTAAGAAGGAATTTTCTCTGAAATACTTGCTACACATCTCGTTTCTTACACCTGTTAAACAATGTTTGATTATTCCACTCAATAGATATTTAGACATTTATCCAATTTAACTTTGTTTGCTAATCAAACTTCTAAAGAAACTAACCAACTTTTCACCGAAAAGTATTAACATGTAACCTCACAGGAGAAACAGCTTTCTAGTCTTACTGAACACTTTTCGCACAATTCCCCCGATAAAAATTGTGTGCTCAGCACCCAGTGCATGGCATGTCATCACTAGCTATTTGTAAATGAATAATAATTTTCTTTGAGGTACCAATCTATTCCCAAGCAGACAAGACAACTGACTTATGAGGGCTAAAGATTTTCATAGTTTGGAAGATATGGAAAAACCTTTTCTTTCACATACAAAAAATGTATATATTTCCTTAAATGCTATCTACGAACCCCTTGCCTATGAAATTAGCATTTCTCACACCTGTTTTTCTCACACGCCACCTAAAAGAGATATCAGAGACTGCCTAAGTTAAACCAGAGTCTAGAAAGAAGTACTGGAAAGTATGTTGATGCATTTGTAGTGCAGACGTTATAGACAACAATGAAGGAGCTGAAGCATCAGCACCGTCACCGCTGAGCCTGAGAACTGAATAGCTCTGGGTGCTGAGGCTCCCCAGGCAAGGAGAGCTCAAAGCGACCTTCGTGAGGTGTCAGGACAATCACGATATTTTAAACTGCAGACATTCTGCATCAGCGCAGATTCTGCCAGCAAGAGGTCTATGTTTTATTGAAGTCTAAACTAATTCCCCTTGTTTTATGCTACTGAATGGTTCATTTGCTTTGGGAGCCTCAGGGGGTAAAGGTGAGGGAAACAAATTAAGTCAAAACTGCAAAGACTTGTTAAATCTGGGCAAGGTGTGTCTAGCTCTCTCATTGTTATATGATACCCTGGGAGAAAAAAAAATCGGTGGGAATTCCACCCTGACTGACTCCATAACAACTCACAGCTGATTAAGTCAACCTTTGAAACAGGCATTAAAAACACAGGAAAAAAAAAACTGACTCAATGTGCAATAGCATAAACCAGTCATTGTTTCATTTTCTGGAAACGGTGTTGGCACCAGGATGAGAAGTAGATGAAAACACTCCAAGAATAACAAAGACTTTTCTGTAAATCAGTTAAGTTTACTGATTAATGAAGAGCCAGACTTTGATGTTAAGAACTTGATGCGCAGTGACTTTGACCATGGCCCTCCATAAAGGCTGCTGCTTCAGAGTTCCACGGAGGGACTCCCACGTCTGCCTAGAGAAAGAGGGAATAGAAACATTTATGATTGTTGCACCACCCAACATACACAGAAATACCCCCTCACCAAATCCCTGTCTATAAAACTTAATATTTGTGTTAAAATATTAACACAAATTGGGATTTCACAAGTTGTAAATTGGGAAATCTCAGGCATAAAACTCTACATCTATGAAATATACAGCGGTTTAGTGGGCTGGTGATTGTGGCAGGCTTGCTGAGTTTTGCTTTTTCTGGCAGCAGATGATACGAAATCATAGGGAATCTGTATCTCTCAAACCAAAGGACAGCTTCCCAGTCATTTGTGGCATCATTAGCAGCAGCGTTGTGTCCCTTCAGGACAAAACACATAAATGTTCTCCTGTCACTTACAATTGTGTCAAGCAGAAAGCCAAAATAAATTTGCAAAGTCATGCACCAGCTCAGTTTTGGAAGGAAAAAAATCTCCCTTTGAAGGAAATAAAATCAATCCCCAGTTCAAATTAAATTTTCACTACTCTGTGAAGCTTCAATACACTGTTTCCAATAACAATCCGTACTTCAGACTTAACGTGCAGGCAAATAATGTTTCATTTAAAACAAATTGAATGAGGATTACTGACCAAGAAAGTTTTGATGCTATTTTGTCATTAGTTAAAGTTAAATCGTGCCATTATTGGCTCAGCCACGAACATCTCAGTCCTGACTCTCCCTTTTTTCCTCCCCACATGCACGAGGAGCCCTTTGCCTGGCTGGGCTTGCGGCTTCATCTTATTTAAACCTTGTCAGGCAAATGTATCATAAGTGTAGCCTGAAGACTTTGGTCTCATGCAAAATTTAGCTTAAATTCTACTGGCATGAAATACTTCATTATGCAAAAACCTTCTGTTTGGTTTGCTGACATTCTTCTTAGTGGGCTCTCAGGGTGATTCATTATCGTGGGATATAGATTTCCAAGTATCATCATTGTATTGATTTTTATATCTTTAATAACCACTCCACAGAAGATGACTCCACTGGTGTCATTGATCGCATCAAAAATTCAAGGCTTACAGAAATACTGGAGGGCTAATTGGTAGCAGAACATTTCAGACTTAATCTTAATGCAGTCTTAATCTTCTGCATTAAACCCACCTGAAGGTTTCCTCTTGGAGTAGACAAGGGGAAATTTAGTGCTTCATTGAAAAGCACCTGGTGAGAGCATGCAAGAACACCGCCATACATGGACGTCATGCTTGGAAAATGTCACGAAACAAACATTCAGAAAATAAGAGCAATCCTTTCATCTGGAGCCAGCATCGCTGGGATGCCCCTTGCTTTCCCTATCACTTGTGGCTTCACCAAGCCACAAGTTTTGCTCATGAGCTAGGCTTTGCTCATAGGTTTTAGAACCAAAACTGTGAAAGAAAAATCCCTCTAATTCTGAAGCATGTGCCACCCTGGGATTTGCTAATTTTCCAGTCTAACAATGGAAGGGATTCCTGTGCAGAAACTCAGAGTGAACATCCTGGGTGTGTAAGTGCTTTTAAACAACACATTTGGGACAGTTGGTGTAGGGCCGGCAAGTCTGGAGACCCGATGTTTGACCGGGTGCCTCACCCTCTAACTCTTCCTTCTAACACCCCATTCATTGGATAGAATATTCAGATCTGCTTTAGGTCATTAAAAACCTAAACAGAAGGGACAAGCAGGCACTTTGTGCACATTTTAAAAGTAACTTGATTATAAAGTCGGAACTTGGACTTACAGTATTCTTTCCAAAAACTTTTTGTGAACCTGCTCTGTGACAGTCACTATATCAAAGCACAGTAACAGGTGTGACCTGCTATCCGCCCTGAAGAAACTTACTTTCATTTCAGAAGGTGAAGGATGGAAGGTGGAAGGGAGATTGGGGCATATTTGACAACAAACGGCAGGCAGAATATACAAGGATGTGGGCTTTGGAACTGGCCTGTAAATAATGTCTATGGAGCCACCTTACAATGGAGCTCGAGCTGCCTTGCATGCCTCATGCCTCAAGCCTTGGGAATGTTAAAACAGGGCAAAGTAACCTTTGGGCTAGGACTAAGCAACCTAGTGTCCCAAAAATCTGTTTGCAAAGGTAACAAGAAAGCAGATATTATGATTCCTGGGCTTATGACTACCAAACTAAAACTTAAAAACACTCTTTAGAATTAACGTCACTAAGTTGTCAACTTTGCCAGTAGAAATGCTTTCCTTCTATTGATATAATTATTCCCTTCCCCTTCTCATAAGTACTTATGACCTCTGTCTCCTAATTAGAACATTATTTGGCCTCTGCCTGAATTAGTGATTCCCAGATACTTATTGATCTCAAGTAAATATGTTTTTGTCTCTTACTTTGAAAGACCTTTTTATTTTTAAGTTAACAAACCAACCCTTAATTTTTTTTCACCTCCAACATTGTGTTGTGTGGCACTTGGTAGATCACTGCCTTGCTGAAAAATGGTGACATTTAAAAATTTCCTCCTCAAGATAATAAAATGTTGCAATGCATGCAAAGCTGAATATTGAGCATGTTAGTTATGCACCCAGAAGACATGTTATCTATTAGAAGACAGTAAAGGGGAGACTGTGTGTGTGTGTGTGTGTGTGTGTCTCCCTATTAAAGTTGAGGAAGTCTTTTATGAAAAGGTAGAAAAGGGGAAGAAATAAAAAAGTGTATGTGATTTTGGTGGCAAAATTTAGAACACAGAGCTAAACATATATGCCAACTCAGCATTATAGATGTAGCATAAAACACTGAAGGAAATCTGGAGTTTTTAAGACATTTAGAGTTAAAAAGAAACTTTAGAAAGACTGGAAAAATGCAGGGATGAATCAGGACAGAAAGGCCACAGTGAGTTCTTGGTGTTTAGCATGGAGGTATTTGAATATTGGGATTCAAATCATTCTTAAATTATTAGAAATTATAGTTGCAAGTTTCAAAGTTTCTCATTTTGAAAGTGAGATGCAATAATCTAATAAACAAAATAATATGTAAGGATCTACACAATTCATTTAACTATCAATGCACTCTTAAAATTTATTGTTAAGATTATCTTCAGTGTTACAATATAAGTGTGAATTTCAAATAACTTACTTAGGACATAATATTTAAAGAAATGGCAAACACCTGTATCATACAAATTATTTTTCTTTTGATGTCATTATTCTTCTTGAATAGCTATTTGCTTCACAGCATTTAGTCATGTATCTGGTCCATAAATACCCATTTGTTGATGAAATTCAATTTGGACTTTCATTGCGTCCTCTTTCCTAAACAGGCTACAGCTTTCGACCTAGGAGAGCAAAACATTTTCGAGCAACTTCGTTAGAGATGTTTTCATTTTATCATTGTTGGTCTACCTTTGGAGCTTCCATCCCACAGAATATTTCCTGAAAATACAATTTCTTAAAGAATTCATCACCCCATTTCCCTGCCTTCTCCTTTTACATTTTATTCTCTTCCTCCATTGCTTTCTTTCCCCTTCTCTTTTTTTCCTATCTTTGGTTCTTTTCCAAAGTTTTTTTTTTTTAATTATTTTATTGTTGTTCAATTACAGTTGTCCGCATTTACCCTCCCCCCACCCCACCCCAGGCAAACCCACCTCCCTCCCTTGCTTCCCCCCTCCCCCTTGGTTTTGTCCATGTGTCCTTCATTGCAGTTCCTGA